>JASAMX010003202.1:0-13161 GCA_030248175.1 Microlaimidae sp. YZB2_3 | reverse complement strand
TTTTGACGTTTTTTAAGCCAAAAATAAAAATTGAACAAAAAATATAAATTATGAAAACTTGTTTTTTTAGGTTTTGACATAAATTATTTAAAGTCTTACTAATAACTATTAAAGTTCGCAAACGGGAAAAATTAATAAGTTATATGTACCGAGAACAATACCTAAGGGTAAATTTACAACTTTTAGAAATTTTTATTGTTCGTTTGAGCAATAGTTATGGCCAGTTTTTCGTTAGGTGGCCGAAGTAAATGGCACGCGCCTTAACTTCGGCCACTTTAAAAAAAAGTTTAAACCTTCACTGATTTTTACGTGTAACAGAAATATTCAAATTTTTCACTGGAATAACAAATATAGCTATTCTTAAATTTTTAGGCCAAATTTTGGCTTGACTGAAAAAGCCAGAAAAAACTTATTAACAATAATAAAAATTTGGAAGAATTTAAGGCAGTTACCATAATTTTGTCATTAGTAATGTAAGAACTAAAAAAAGTACTATGTTGTTTTCGTCGTTTTCCGCGCGGTTGAAGCAGATGGCGCTAGGAACTGGTTCGGTTTCTGCCACCAATTAAAACCGGTCTGCTTTTTTGTGCCGTTTTTATGAGGGGATGTTCGTTGTTCGTTCTTGCATAATCCTTATTGTTGCCAAAAGGTTGTTATTGTGCGGTTGGGAGTTTTTATTTTTCTATTTTTGTCAATTTATTATTTTGATCAATAAATCGATAACAAGGACCTAAATGAAAAAAAGTGGCTCCTAAGAATGTTGTGTATTTTTTTCTTCTTTCCAATGAGCCTATGTTTATTTTTGATCAATCAGTAACGAAGGAGGAATATTGATTTTAAGAATTAAGCGTTAGAATAGTAAGAAGAAAAAAAAGAAGAAGAAGAAATGAAGAAGAAAAAGGAGATGAACATCAATCTCAAAATTTACCCACGTTTTCTAATTATGGTTGGCGCGGCGCCGCGGAGCTAAATCGCCCCGTGGCGCTCCCGCGCCACCCATGATAGTTGGCGCAATGCAGCGAGCCTAAATTGCCGTGTCGCACCACCAATGATATAGTAATAATATCTTTTAAAATAAAAATAACAAGAAGAAGAACATGAATTACGAAATTAACACACATTCTCCAATGGCGTGGTGCCGTGGGGCTAATCCGCTGGGCAGTTTCTGAGAGAGACTTTCTGCTGTCTGCTCTGTATAATCCTTATTGTTGTCGGAACACGGAAGGCTGTTATTGTGCGGTCAAGTTTTTTATTTTGATATTTTTCCATGTTTTCTTTGCTCAATAAAAAGGACCTAAATGAAAACGTGGCCCCTAAGAAAGTTGGCCATGTTTATTTTCACTTATATTAAGTAACGAAGGAGGAATATCGATTTTAGAAATCGAGAGTTAGAATAATAAGAAGAACTTTATTTCAAAATTTAACCACGTTTTTATTAATGATCGGCGCGGCACAAATCTTAACAATCAAGTTTTCAAATTAAAGTAAAAAAAGCCGCTTTCTTAAAATGAACATTTTGTAACATAACTTTTATACCCATTGAAAATCATTCAAGTACAGAAATATCGAAAAGAACGCCGTTTTTGGGGAGGTCTTATCTTCTGAACCACTGGATATATTTTGATGAAACAGTTTTTGCTGGTTATTGGGGGCAAGGTAAGATTTTCACAAAAATTATCAAAATCTATAACAAAAAGTTTAACTCCAAGCCGTGTGGCTTGAAGTTAAACTTTTTGTTATAGATTTTCACTTAAGATTTTCATTTAAGCGATCGAGCTGAAATTTAAAAAATGTTGTAGATTTCGTTTAAAAAAACTTGAAATACTAAATTTTAAATAGTTAGGTTTGGTATTAAAAGAGCAGTTCTGTTCAGGCTATATTGGAAATTTGGTTTGTGATAGTGCATCTTTAAAAAATTCGATTTATATAGGAAAACTGGATTTTAAAAGATGTGATACAAAGTCAAATTTTTTTGTTTTTAACTTTGAATGTACTTTTTGTTAAATTATTACTGTGTTTCAAAACTTTTTGTAATTTGTTTTCGTTTAAAATATCTTTATCAACTTAAAAGATGGGCAAAATTGGATGTTTCGGGCCTTTTTTACCTAAAAATTTCTCCCTTATTACACAAAATTTTGTTACAAAAAAAAAATATTAAAAAGAACAATCGTCAACTTTTATCTTTAATTTGACACACTGGTTGTAGATGTTAAAAAAAGAACTTCAATTTTTACTCCATTTTTCGTGAAACGTAAAAGAAGTACATTAGTCGCCAAACATGAATATTTTGAAAAATTGTGTATTTTGCTTGTTTTATTGAAAATTCTATCAAAGCAAACAATTTGAGAATAAAACTTAATAAAATTGCAATTTTTTTTAAATTTTTATCTTTTCAGTTTTAACAAAAATCGGTATAGGAAAACGACAACTACAGGATACATAAATTTAATACTTTCTCAAATATCAGTCAAATATGCTGATTGATATTTTTTCTTACTTACACTTTCCACAAACAATGAGGTAAAATCGCAAGTTTTTTTATAAATTCTAATATTTTGACTGAGACTTTTGTAAATCTACAACCACAATAAAGTTAAAAAAATTAAACTACAAATACGTTTTTTTTTTATTTATATTTTTTATTAAAAAAATAAAAACAGCGAAGGAAAGATATTTTAAGTAAAATTTTCCATAAAATCAATATTGAAATCTTGAAATTTAATTAAGACAAAAGGTTTGAGCTTTTTATTTGTTATGTTATGATATTTTTATGTGAAATTGTGTGATTTATATAAAATAAAATTGTTACTCATTTTTAGAACATGGGTATTTCATGATTACGCAATAAATTGGTTTAAAAATTAAACAGTTGTGGTAAAATTTTGTCTATTTTCCGAATTTTTAGTCCCCGTGGTTCCACGTTGCGTCTGTGGTGAGCAATCGTTATAAAATAAAATAGTGTAATTTTGGCACACATTGATGTAGGTAAAAACGGGTTGAATTAAGTGGTCGGGTGTTAAATTGTAGTTGTAAATAGTTAAAAGATAATGTTGAAATGTGTAGGGATCATAGCACTGCACTTAAATTCGATTAAGGGGGTCCTTTTAAAAAAGGCCGAAATTAAATGCACTTTTTTCCCAAATTTTGCTCATTTTGATACCATTTGGCGTTTTAGCTGTAACTTTTTGCCAGTTACACGTTGAACAACAAGTAGAAACTTAAATTAAAGAAAACTGTCTGGAGATAATAATAGGCTTTTAAATTTTTGAAAATGATGATTTTTTGACTGAGAAACAATCGATTGTTTGTAAAGTGCCGAAATTAAATGCACACATTTAATTTCGGCAATTTTCTATTTTTTTAAAAACTGATTTAATTAAGTAAAAAAACTATTTTCGTTTAGTGAAACTTTTGTAGCGCAACGCAGTATCGTAAACGCTTCAAAATGAGCTATCAAACATGAAAATCGGGCCATACAGTGAAAAGTTACATCGGAAAAACAAAAAAAGTGCTGAGATTTAATGCACTACCCTAGTTTTATATAAACACATCCTAGTTAAACCAAAAATATATAATACTATATAATATATTAAGGAAAAATATGTCACTCAGTCTCAGAAGCAAAAGAATTTGGTGCCATTTTTTTAGCACTGCCATTAATTGTTGTGCGCATAAAATGGCAAAACAACTGCTCTTATTGAGGCATGTGTCGTGTAAATGGGCACTGCTCAAAATGTAGCAGTGTTTTTGCGCATATACTTGCATGCTAACTCGAACGCACTGCATTTTGAAGCACACTGCGCTTTTTTAGCAATGTTATGCGCAACTACTGCACATAAATTGGCACAACAGCGGGAAACAAAAAAAACCACTAAAAAACCAGTACTTAGTTTGCACACTATACACAAAATACAAATTTTAGTATAGATATACAAAAATAAAATCCAATACAATACACAAAAAATCTATTTATGTATTGTATTGGATTTTTTTTTGTATGTCTATACTAAAAGTTTGTATTTTGTGTACAGTCTGCAAACTAAGTACTGGTTTTTTAGTCGGTTTATTTTTTTGTTTCCCGCGGTTGTGCCATTTTACGTGCAGTATATGCGCATATATGTGCATAAAATTGCTAAAAAAGTGCATTGTGCTTTAAAATGCAGTGCGTTCGAATTAGCATGCAAGTATATGCGCAAAACACTGCTACATTTTGAGCAGTGCCCATTTACATGACAAATGTCTCAATAAGAACAGTTTTTTTGCTATTTTATGCGCGCAACAATTAATGGCAGTGATCAAAAAATGGCACCAAATTGTTTTGCTTCTGAGACTGAGTGACATATTTTTCCTTAATATATTATATAGTATTATATATTTTTGGTTAAACCGCTTATCTTTTTATTTAACATGTAAATATATCTGGCTTCCAGCGCGCGTAATATGCAGTATTATAAAACCGCATATCGCCCTATAATTACAGTAAATATCCTGGAGGGCCGGGTATACTGACATGATGAGCGGTTTAACTAGGACGCGTCAATAATACGATTAACGTTTATTATATAATTTTAACAACCTAGTTTTTCGCAGTTATATTTTGCTAATAGCTTTGTGAGCCATTGATTGTAACGAATTAATTTAATATTTAACAATAATTTAGCCAAAATTAGTATAAAATAAATTGGTTTTAAAATTTTATATTATAGTTGATTCAGACCCAAACACTTTATTATCAATTGGCTTAAAAAAACATATAATTATTTTAAAAACTACTTATTCCGTTTTCTTGAACGGCGTTTCAGACAGAAGAGTATTCATAAACTTTTAAAACAACGCAATTACTTTAAATTTCGAAAAAATTTCGTGATGAAAAAATAAGTCACAGTGCGAAGCGCAAAACAAAATTTAACTTGCATATCCATGTTTAAGAATTCCCATGAGGTTGTAATCTCCTATTCCCACAGAGCTGCTAAAGACGACGCAGCCATTGTACGTAGCCATTCCAAAATGCAGTAAACTGATTCAGTAAAATTGGAAAATTCCACGTTCCTTACTACCCTGGATTAGGAAAAAGCTTGAAATTTAAAAAAACGACTCTTTTCTAAATGTGATGTATCATCCCATAAACATTTTAATTATTCACAATTTTTTATATTTACCATTTAGTGGCTTGGTTTTTAAACTGGTGTAAGATTCTGAGCTCGGTGCTTTATTTTAATAAATAATCATTGGGCTCGATCCGTTTTGCTCTTGCGCCAAATATGATTAAACGTTTGCACGGTACTATGACTTGGCTACTTGAGTCACATAAAATTATTTTTAAATAATAAGTATCGATCGTCATGTTTTTGTTTTGTTTCAACTGCATTAGACTCGATTTATTCATTTGTTATTTTCATGTTTGTGCTCTAATTTTTTTGTCATTACAAAGGTTTATAAAACAAAACTGTGCAAAATATGCATCTATAATTAACCGAATTTAAGCTTTTACGTTTGTTACGGTAAGTTAATTCACATGTTGGTGAATTCAGATATTTGCGGGTGAATTGATAGATTTGTTGATGAAGCAAGACATTTGCGGCTAAATCAATAGATTTAATTAATAGACAAAAAGACATAGAGTTGAATTTTGTTTACACAAAACTTGTTGGATTTAAAGAGAAAAGAAACACATAATTTCTAACGAAAAACATCCAACGACCAAAATAAAATAAAATTTATTACATACAGTGAATTTTAGAAGTTCATTCATACAAAATAATCTCGAAACTCCCGAAAAAAACTTCTATGTTTAAATTGTATAAATTATATAAATAAACGTTTATGTGAATCTTTAAACAAACTTAGAATTTTTACAATAAAATTTTAACAAACATAACAAAGTTAATATTATATTGGACAATCCACAGCGAAAGTTACAAATGGGGCAAAAATTACCCAACGTTATTCAAGCCCTTGTATCTTTTTAAAATCATTAAGGAAAGTTTTAACTACTGTGTTTTAAAAAGGCTTGTAACGTGCAAAGAAACTATAAAAAGTTAAAACTGTACAAGTTCAAAAATGTTACTGCATTAAAAACATAAAAGTACTTGTGCTAGTGCTAATAAAAATTTAAAACAATTAATAAAACCCAATTAAGTGCGCCATTTCATAAAGAAAAAGAAGTGTAAGGAATTCAAATTACTCAATCATTCTGGTTCTAAAAGCATTGTAATCCACGTCCAAAGCAAGATTCAAGCCTGCGCCCGATTCAGCTAAATACTGGTTTTTAAATAACAAGTTTTGGTTTTTTAATCAAAACATACTCCCCGTATAAAAAAGCTTTAACTCCTGAAGCCTGTTTCATAAAAACCGTTGTAAATTCTCATTTTACAAATCTCCGCCTATTTTTTGTAAAATACACGATAAAGGTTTTTGACTTGTAATTTAGGGGGAGCATCTCCGCGCACTGCTCTGCGCTGATTGGTCGCAGCCACGTCATTTTATCTCCGCTGACCGATCAATATTTGCCGTGTCCTATATCCTTTATCATGTAATTTACAAAAAATAGGCGGAGATTTGTAAAATGAAAATTTACAAACGTCGTTTTGAAATAGACCCCTGCTCTATTTGTAGAGCATTCTTTAAAGGTTATAAGAATAGTTAGTGGGATTAAGTATAATATTGCTTTAAACTTGAATATATTTCTAATACTTACGTAGAGTATACTACTGTTGTAAAAAGTTTTATTTACTTTTCCTTAAACAAATAAAATTAACGAATTTTTTATTACTTTTCGTTTTACTCGACTTTTAACTCTTGGGATTTTTTTCGTTAAAAAAACGCTACAAATCTGCAAAGGATATATTGCGTCAGTGCTGTAGTGTGTCAAACCCTCTGGCTCTTGACGATTGTTGACTAAATTTACCATTGAGCAGCAGTTGCGTGAAATCCTTTTTACGGATTTGTAGCGGAATAAATACAAAAGGGTTAAATTTCACTTGCTTTTACTTTTATTCTTAATCGGATTTTTTCCTACAAGTACTTAAATTAATTAAAGTAAAATATAAGAAATTTCAACACAAGTACAGATTTCCGGTAAACGGGAATCGGGTCCCCCGCATAAAAAAACGGGAATCGGGTCCCCGGCAATAAAAAATCGAAAAAGGGAATTGGGTCCCCCCGAAAGGGAATCGGGTCCCCCTTTTCATATGAGGTGTGTTTTTTTTATTAAGTAAACAGTCGTTCATTAAATATTTAAATTTTTTGATATTTTATTACATTACAGATATTTTGTTTGTATTTTGTTCTCTCGTACGTAGCACAAAGTACATTTTGTACTGTACCTTAACTATAACTCAATTTCAACAAAGATTCCTGATTTTTTGTCTTAAACAAATAAAACTTATTTTTTATAAGCTCATGTGTGTTGCATAAACTGTGGGTTGCAAATCAATTTTAATTTAAGTTCTTGTGTATTTTCAGGTATAAATGTATTGCGAAATTTTGTGTTGTGCGTGTATTTTTATTTACAAAATACCAGTAGCTTTCATCCAAAAAATAATAACAAAATTTTGGGTGTAAATAAAACTTTTGGGTGTAAACAAAGCTCACTGTTGAGTGGCAAAATATCGATTTTTATTGAAGACTCGCAGCACGTGCAAATTACTGTAGATTACTGTAGGGTAACTGACTTAATTTCGGCCACGCCTTAATTTCGGCCACCAATTTAGGGTGTTAGAAAATCGGCTTATTTTTAAAACACAAAAGAACTAGCACAAAAGTAACTGGATGAATGTTGAATAAAGTGTTTTTGCAAAAACTTTTTATTTGTGTTATTCTGCATTATCAACATTTTTATACAAAAACTGATTTTTTTATGATTTTCTTAATTTTTGCTTTGTGTTTAAACTGCATCAAATTTAGAACGAAGCAATATATAACCTTAAAATATCTTCTATTTAAGGCTCAAAGTTGTTAATTTTCATGTTTTGATATTTTCTTCAAAATTATTTTGCAATGCGTTTAACTAACTGCGCATTTTAAGATTCCGTTAATTTCGGCCACCTTATAATTTGGGTGAAACAACCTGCCGTTTTTGCTGTTTTTAAATATCATTGTACTAACGTATTTATAAAGAATTTTTTTGCTCGTTTGACTTTGTTTTGACGTTTTTTAAGTCAAAAATAAAAATTGAACAAAAAATGCAGTTTACAGTTTAAAGATAATAACAAAAAAAACCAAGTTTACGGCTAATTAGGTAGAAAAAAATATATAAGCAGTTACTGACCACAAAAGCCGAAAATACCCATATGCGACACATATAATAGTCCAATTTTGTATGGAGTGTTTATATTCTTTCATATTTTGCATTCTTGTACATACAATTTTACGAAATCAGTTCTTATAAAACTTAAAAGTAGCCGAATTTTTATCACTCACCTTACAGTTTGCATTCAATTCCCACTGTTAATAATTCCAAACTTTTTATTCAAATACTTATTTTAATCCTATTTTTTGCAACAGCACATAAACTACAACCGACAGTAACGTTGCGAATTCAAACAATGTCATATAATAATGAACAAAAAAATACGTACATAACATACTACAAAACACTCAAAGGATTAGTAAATACACGAACTCTTTCTTTGTTTGCACTGCAATTTAGGTATTATTGTACACCTACTGCGGTACTAATGGACTGTATATACAGTCATATTCACTCGTTTTTTCCGTTTTTTGTATCATGATATTTACAGAAAACTGTATTTCTTCAGTTTACACTTAGAATAGAAATATTTCTGCAATTGCACAGTATGAAATTGATCTGTTATGTTAAACACGTTTTCTAAGTCTTACATTATTCACTGTTACATATAAATTCTTGTTATTATGTTATAAACAGCAAAATATTGTCAACGTTATTTGTGAATGACCTACTGTTTACGTTTTCTGGGAAGGGATCCGATTCCCTCTGCGGGGGACCCGATTCACTATGTGGGGGATCCCTTTCGCTTTGCTGGGGACCCGATTCCCTATTTTTTTTCGGGGGACCCGATTCGGCCAAATCTTGAGAACTTGGAGCATGAAAAATGGGAACTTAAAGCCTTTAATAAAAATTGGTTTATGCTTAGGCATACGTTTAGCAATTTTTAATTTTCGGCTCGTAGTTCCCTACTTTCGGCTACTAGTAATCCATTTAATTTTAAAGTTCTTTTGGCTTTATTGACCCTAAATCTTCATAAACTAGCTGTTATTTGTTTAGAGTTATTAAAAATTTTAAGTTGATATAGAATATTATTCTATTTGGTTTGTTTTATTTTAGATTTGGCAAATAAACCAGGTGACACTTGAAAAAGAGCTCAATTGTTAGATTTTTTTGATTGCCTGTTGCGACAATAGCGATCTCTTTCGTCAAAAAAAGAAACGAGCGCGCTTTTCATGCTGTTGTGCTGGCAGAGCGCAGCTGCTGGCAAAATGCCGTCATTTTCTTTTGGACAGAATCAGATCTTGCTTTTGTCACGTTTGTTGTCAATTATTGCGCTGCATTGTGACTATTTTGACAATGATATATATTGTTTATTGTGAATCATTTCAAAATTTGTTATTTTTGTATGCTTATATGACGGTACCTGCACCATAAACGACACTTTGCTGATATTCATTTTTTTTTCTCTTTTTTTCTGATTTTATTTTGCTCCTCAAAACGAATAAACCCTGTTTACAAGCCTGATCGGTCCATACTTTGAATCTGTTCTAAGTAGTATTTCAGATTTCCTAAAAATTTTTGATCAATATATGAAAAAGTATAGTTTATACAAAAACAGTTAGTAGCTATCTGATATGACTTTAAAGGCTCAAAAAGAGCGCTTATTTAAGTCAGTTCCAAAACTCTTCTTGAATGCATCCAAAGATTCGACAGTTACTTGAGATGGGAGTAGATTGTTCCAAGGTGTAACAACCCTATTTGCAAAAGAAAATTTCCTTGCATTAATTCGGCAGTCTTCCATTGCCAATTTAAATGGATGACCACGGGTTAAACTTAAAAAAATCATTGGCTTGCAAAGTGTTTAAGCAATGCATAATTTTAAAGCACTCATATAAATCAATTTTGTCTCTTCGATCCTTTAATCTTTCTAAACCTAAGTAATTCAGTCTATGTTCATAACCAACAGGTCTAGTGAAATTTTGTTGCATTTTTTCCAAAATGTTTATATCCTTTTGTAAATAAGGGTTCCAAACTGCACTAGCATACTCCAGAATTGGTCTAACATAGGACTTATATGCTCTGAGAAAATTATTCTAGAGTTTGAGTTGAATAGTTCTAAAAATTAGTGATGTCACTCTCATAGCTTTTTTGCTGTGATTTCACAGAGTTAGAGAATTTCGGATCATGGGATATATAAACACCTAGGTCACGCACCAATTCTGTAGTTGCAAGTACGTTATTACCACGCTGATACTTACAAATGAACTCTTTCTATATTTCAATATAAAACTTCACATTTTATAATAACTCATTCCATCTTTACCACTTTTCTATCTAAACGAAGTATTTGCTGGGTAAGAAACGAATGTTCATATTCAAAACTCCTTTATACTAGAATCTCATATATTTTGCATAAATATATAAAATCTGGCATCCGGCATTTCTGTATTTTTGTTAAAATTATACTACTGTGTTTCTAACCCTAAAGAAACACTAGTCGTGGCTGGTGTATCTGCTCAAAAGATAAAAATAAACAGGGGTCATGTAGTGAACAACTAAATCAAGTCAATTTACCAACATTTATGTCAACTAATTAAAAATATATACTATTACTAAAATGTACAACTCCTGTGCGTCGGCGTTTGCTATTATAATGGCATACTGTCAGAATAAATCATTATAATAGCAAACCTCCTTGAGTTATGCCATTATAATAGCATACTGTTCATGGAAATTTTCATGAGTTAAATTTTATTTTTTTGTTCGCGCACATTTAGATAACTGTCATTAAAATGACATACCCGAGCTCTCCCAGCTACTTCATTAGGGAATTTGCGTGAATTAAAATGGAGATTATGTTATTATAATAGGAGTGCCATTTAATTGACCGTTTTGAAAGTATGTCATTATAATAGCAAAGTTCGTCGCCGTTTTTTATTCAAGAGTTGAAAAGTTTTTGTTAAATTATATATTTTTGGATATAATTACTGGTAAATGGGTCTGATTTAATTGGTTGCTAAGAGACCCTGAAAAAAAAAACCATCCACAAATTGTGTGCCTTTAGTCGAGTTTGTGGCGCAGTGGCATATCTTACGTCTTGCATACTGAAGGTCCCTGGATCGAGTTCCGGCTGAGACACAGACACGACGACACATGGTGATAATATTTGTTAATATTCTTACATGTATTATTTGGTTGCGCAGTTAATGTTAAGTTACATCGACCTTGTGTATCCTGCTTTTTTATGCAAACGCAAATAATTTTTTATTTGTATCAAAAGTTGGAGGTAAGGTAAAAAATATTTATAAGGAAAATGTTGGACCTAAAAACTATGAAAAAAAAACCACGAAAGTAAAAGAATAGAAGGAAAAAAACCAGAATATTATTTTAAAAACTGCTATGACATAAGATGAAGAAAAATTTACAATTTTTACAGATAAAATAATAAATATAATTTTCTTAAAAAAATTGCATAGATTTATGATAAAATTATAGTGTAAAGTGTATTTTTGCAAGGTGTAAGATCGATCTTGGAAAACGAGCTTGATTAACAATCCGACTAAAACACTGGTTTCAGACTACCTAAAAACTGGTTATATTACCAGTAAAAAAATATAATTTCGTTGTGTGTTTGTCTGAAATCTGAAATTTTTTGCTTTGTTGAAGTTTGAAAATCAAACTTCATTTATTACTTTATTTTGATTTTATTAGAATTAATTAAAATAGCAGAGCCAATTACTCAGACCCTAACATCCTTCAAATCCGACACAAACGCATTAAATAAATTTGATATCACATTTACGTACATAGTCGTACGTGAATATTTTGTCATAGTAGATAGTTATCATAGATTCTAGGACACGAGGATACCGGACACGAGGGTACTGGACATGAGGGTACTGGACACGAGGATACTTAATGAGTCTAAGCTTAGGAAAATACGTTTGCCACAAATATGTAAAACTAGTTTAAGTCTTGTCTTGTAACCGGCGGCCATTAAGATTAGCTTTGTAATTTTCATATACATCATAATCGACCGCACACTTTGTCAGATCACAAAATCATGATTATCAATCGATTCTCCGTTGTCAGATGTATAAATGTTCATTAAAAGACCGGCCAACTTAACACCTGTGTTTTGGTACTCACAGTAATAGTTTTCTAAACTGTAAATCCTATTTACCGCGACCGCACAAATGTCGAATCAAAGAAAAACTCACTACCCAATCCATTCTCCGTTACAAGTTCTATTTATATTCCGAATTTCAAGTCATATAAATTTTGTTGGGCCGAGTCCGATTATTTTTTAAATAAAATTTGCATATACGTCATGATCGACCGCACAATTTGTCAGATTAAAAAAATCGTAATTATAAGTTGATTTCCCGTTGTCAGTTGTTTCTATGATCTAAATTTCAAGTCATATATAGATTTAATTCGGCTGTGTTATAATTGTTTTAAATAAAATTTGCATATACGTCATGATCGACCGCACAATTTGTCAGATCACAAAATCGTAATTATAGATTGATTTCCCGTTGTCAGTTGTATCTATGTTCTGAATTTCAAGTCATATAAATTTAAATCGGCCGCGTTATAATGGTTTTGAATGAAATTTTTATACACGTCATGATCGACCCCACATTTTGTCAAATCACAAAATCGTGACTATCAATCGATTCTCCGTTGTCAGTTGTATTTATGTTCCGAATTTCGAGACAAGTCACCTAGATTTTATTCGGCCCAGTTATAATTGTTTTAAATAAAATTTGCATATACGCCATGATCGACCGCACAATTTGTCAGATTAAAAAAATCGTAATTATAAGTTGATTTCCCGTTGTCAGTTGTATCTATGATCTAAATTTCAAGTCATATATAGATTTAATTCGGCTGTGTTATAATTGTTTTAAATAAAATTTGCATATACGTCATGATCGACCGCACAATTTGTCAGATCACAAAATCGT
>JASAMX010003200.1:0-12254 GCA_030248175.1 Microlaimidae sp. YZB2_3 | reverse complement strand
ACTTTGTTAAAAAAAACTGGAATAGAGACCCATACAACTGCAAAATGGAAATTTCGGAAGGAAGACCTCATCAACTTTCCCAAGAAAGCAAAAACTTGATTTCGCAGAGTCTGTCCAAACCGAAAAAAAGCGTTCGTGTTTTGGTTGCAGAATTAGAGGCAGAGCGGGGTAAAAAACGCAGCAACATGACTGTTTATCGAGAGCTGATCCGACAGGGTGCAAAGACCTTCCATGTGATACCCCGACCTGTGAAAACACAGAAAAACGCAGAGGACCGTCTGTGGTTTTGTCAGTTTCTGTCACTTTGGGAAACTGCTGACTTCTGTCATTTGGCGTGTTTAGATGAGTTCTTCATTTATCAGACACGGCGCCCCAACTTTCAGAATGACCGAATTTGGGCTTTGAATCTCACAGATATCCCTGATGATAGCCGACTTCGCCAGGTGGTCAAGAAACCCATGTGCATTGGGATCTTCATCCTTTTCACAATTAAACGCGCAATGTGGGTTGTGAAAGAGGAAGGACAGTCTTGGGACGGGGCTTATTTCAGGGAAACTGTGCTTAAGCAGCATGTGATTCCATTTTTAAAAAACCCTGAAAATGTGCTTTCAGTAGATGATGTGACTTTTCTTCATGATCGCGCACCCTGCATGAAAGCTTTGGCGACCCAATCGTTGCTCAGAGAAAATCAAATCGATTTCTTTGGGAATGGTGAATGGCCGGGGAATTCTCCTCATTTGAATGCTTGCGAACATCTCGGAGCGGTGGTAAAGGACAGAGTGGAGACTCTTATGTTGCAAGAAAAAGGTGAAGGCAGGTATTCAAGAGAAACTCTGCTAAAGAACCTGCACGAAGTGCTTGCAGAAATCGAATATGATGCAGAACTCTTCAAGAACTTGTTAGAATTATACCCCAATAGATTAAACGCAGTGGTGCAAGCTAAAGGGTTGAGTACCAAATATTGAAACTATATCAGTAACTTTGTATTGAAATAAGTGAACTTTTGGCGAAGACCGTTTTTCTTTACACCGATTCTGTCGAGCTCTAGGTAGGGGGGCTAAAATTATGATACACCCTGTAGTTGGCGCGGTGCCGTGGGTTAAATCGCAGTGTGGCACACCGCACCACCAATAATCACCGGCGCGTGGCGCGCACCGACGCTTATTATTTGTTAATAAATAAAACTTTGAATTAATTTTGTCATCAGTAATGCAAGAATTAAAAAAGGTACTGTTGTTTTTTCCGTTTTCCGCGCGGTTGAAGCAGATTGCGCTGGGAACTGGTTCCGTTTCTGCCACCAATTAAAACCAGTCTGCTTTTTTTGTGCGGTTTCTATGAGGGGATGTTGGTTGTCTGCTTTGTACAATTCTTATTGTTGCCAAAAGAGTTATTGTGCGGTTGGGATTTTTTATTTGTCTATTTTTCAAATTTTTTATTTTGATCAATAAATCGATAACAAGGACCTAATTTAAAAAAGTGCTTCCTAATAAAGTTGCGTAATTTCTTCTTCTTTCTAATGAGCCCATGTTTATTTTTGATCAATCAGTAACGAATGATGAATATGGCTTTTAAGGATGGAGCGTTGGAATAATAATAATAATAAGGTTCTGAATTTTAAAATTTACCCACGTTCTCTAATAATGGTTGGCGCGGCGCCACGGGGCTAAATCGTCCCGTGGCGCTCCCGCGCCACCCATGATGTATCCTGGCAGTAATTGATTCAGAAATGTAGATTTGTCTCCGTTTATTTTGACATGAAAGTTTATCGGAGTAAATATTTATGATAACGCAGGCCCAGCTCGTAATTTTTGTTTAAAATGTTTAAGACTTAAGTAATAATAGACTACGATTCTATTCAAATAAATCATATTAAAATGTTCCCAACAGAACAAGCTGGATTAGTCTGCGGATTATTACAGGTATCACAATTAAGTCCCAATTATAGTTTATAAATATTATTTTTACAAATTGCACTTGATTTCAAAATTACGATCAAAGTTCACTAGACATTTCTCTGTTTGTGTTTACAAAAGCTACTAATTTTTATTTATCAATTGAATTTATAACACGACAAAAGTTATATTAAGAAATATTTGCACACAATATCAAGACAACGTGATAAATAGATATATTGTAACATTTTTGAAAAAAAGAAGACAATTTTGACCATAAAAAATTACGTAATTTTCTTAGTTTAAGTCTAGAATCTTAAGTTTATAAGGATTTTAAAATAACAAAAGAGTACACACAAAATTAGTAGTGTTGAAAATCAGAAAAAAAAAGGATTTTTGGAGGGTATTAAAAAGTTTGCAGTGCAGTCCAATAAATTTCTTTCACTGTTATTTTAATTTATGCCAGCAAAATGCTAGTATTTATCACTAAAACAATAACATTAATCTTTGGTTTGCATAATAAATACACTATCTACATTACTGATGTTACCAATATTTATATATAATAGTACAAAATAATTCTAGATCTCGTGTATCAAAAGTGGCACCGGCGTTTGCCAGTATAATAATAATGTTATACATTAAAATTATTCCCTTTTTATAGTACTCCTATACAAATGATATACTCTCCACTTTAATTCACGCAAATTTTTGATATAAAACCATATTAGAATTTAGGCGAATTGATGAAAATATACCGTTATGATGGAATAACTAAAAAATGTCCTGTTATAATACTCTTTTGGAATTATGCCATTATAATGTCATACACCAGAACCACTTTTTATACAGGACCTACACGTAACGTACTAACCCGAAATACTTTTCGGAACTCCGGTCATTTAAAACGTGCTTCGCATATCCACCTATTAATTGAGTAAACTAAAAATTATTTAACCTTTGTTTTAAATATTTTTCTATTTTCATTTCAGCCATGTTTTTACCGTAGTCTAACGTAACTGTTGTTTCATCAAAAATAGATTTGAGTTTGAATACAACATTTTATAACTCCATTCTGGCGCTTTATATTGTTTTCCTTGAACCTCATTTCTTGCTAACTTAAATGAGTATTTTTACAAATAAAATTTCTACATCGCCCAGAACTCACCACTCTTTTAATACAAAAACTATCTATTGAAATGCTCAAGTGAGCTCATTATTATAAAACAAACTTAATTTACTGGATAAAAATAAAATAAAACTATACAAAAAATTATTATACTACTATGGTTGAATTATATATGGCTGACCTCGTGGATTTGTATGTGGACATAAGAAGACTAATAAATTAACGCCAATTTTTTTAATCCCACCTTTTCAAAAAATATACAAAAATTATTTTGGCTTAATTAATATGGTCCTAGAATAAAAAATTAGAATTTTTGTTCTAAATTGAGTAGTTTGATAAAAATTAGTTAAATCCTTAATATCAAACCAATTTTGCTGAAAAATTAAAATATTTTTGTCCTTTATTAGTCGATTGAATACTGCAAAATATTGAGTTCAGCTAGGTGTGCATTAACTAAAATTTCAAAATTTTAAAATTTCAGAATAAAAATATTTTGGCTTCTTGGTATCACGGCTACACACCGTTCAACAATTTCAGACCGATCACCATAGTAGTATTGTCGTTACTCTGACACAAAGAGTCACAATCAGCATAAACTCAACGTGACTCTGACTCATTTCGTTTAGATGATTTGTGGTTTAATATATGAAAAGAGTCACAGTTACGAGCATTTTAATACGCATATGGGGGGGGGGGGGGGGGGGGGGGGGGGGGGGGGGGGGGGGGGGGGGGTTTTTTGGTTATTTTTTTTTTTTTTTTTTTATATATATTTTATTTTTATTAATAGATGGTTATAGTGGTTTTTTATTATTATTAGATTATTTATTAAATATATTTATTTATGTGGTTGATTTTTTTTTTTTTTTTTTTTTTTTTTTCTCTCTCTCCCTCCCCCCCCCCCCCTGCCGGACTCATTGTGTTAGAGTAACGATAACGACGGTATTAAAAATAGCAGCTCGTTGCGGGCGATACGCGAATTAAATTTGTGAAAGCGCTTTAACTTTTGGTCACGTCAAGCACAACAGTGCTAACGTAACCTACATTTTATTTCAGCAAAAATGGAGGTTTAAAATTCAGATTTTTTAGAGCAAAATAAAACTCCTCAGTTCATCCGCAGAGACACACGGGGCCACACGTTCCAGAAAACGTTTTACTAGGAAGACTGCTGTTTCTCTCCGCCTGTTGACCCTTTCTTCCTTCGACAGTATTTCCGATGGGTGGGCCAGTGCTGTTGCTGGCACTCCACACTACAGTAGGCCGTGTTCCAGCAACAGTGATAAATGGCCTCCGACTCGCATTGCCAACACTAAACCAAATCAAAAGAAACGTTAAATGCTAGAAATCTATATAAACACCCGTAAAATACTATTGAGAAAGTGGTCAAAAGCTTCTCTTTGGGTCAAAAACACACAAAAAAACCTCAAAAGTGGGTTTAAGTTACTCAAAAACAGCTTTTGGTTTTAATCAAATATTTAGAGTACATTAGGTTTATTAAATATTTTTGGTATCTATTAGATACAGTGGACGAAACATGAGTGGGTGTAGGGTAACTGACTTAATTTCGGCCACGCCTTAATTTCGGCCACCAATTTAGGGTGTTAGAAAATTGGCTTATTTTTAAAACACAAAAGAACCAGCACAAAAGTAACTGGATTAATGTTGAATAAAATGTTTTTGCAAAAGTTTTTTTATTTTTGTTAGTCTACATTATCAACATTTTCATACAAAAAGTGAATTTTTTGTGATTTTCCTAATTTTTGCTATGTGTTTAAATTGCATCAAATTTAGAACGAAGCAATATATAACCTTAAAATATCTTCTATTTAAGGCTCACAGTTGTTAATTTTCATGTTTTGATATTTTGTTCAAAATCATTTTGCAATGCGTTTAACTAACTGCGCATTTTAAGATTCCGTTAATTTCGGCCACCTGAAAATTTAGGTGAAAGAACCTGGCGTTTTTTGCTGTTTTTAAATATCAGTGTACTACCGTATTTATAAAGAATTTTTTTTGCTCGTTTGACTTTGTTTTGACGTTTTTTAAGCCAAAAATAAAAATTGAACAAAAAATACAAATTATTAAAACTTGTTTTTTTAAGGTTTTGACATAATTATTTAAAGTCTTGCTAATAACTATTAAAGTTCGCAAACGGGAAAAATTAAGTTATATGTACCAAGAACGATGCCTAAGGGTAAATTTGCAACCTTTAGAATTTTTTATTGTTCGTTTAAGCAATAGTTATGGCCAGTTTTTTGTAGGTGGCCGAAATAAATGGCACGCGCCTTAATTTCGGCCACTATAAAAAGAAGACTTTAAATCTCCACTGATTTTTTAGAGTAACAGAAATTTTAAAATTTTGCACTGGAATAACAAATATAGCTATTGTTTGATTTTTAAGCCAAATTTTGGTTTGATTGAAAAAGCCAGAAAAAACTTATTCAAAAAAATAAAAAAAAGTGGCCGAAATTAAGTCAGTTACCCTAAGTATTTAAATTTTAATAAAACTCTGAAATACCACTAATATGGTCAAAATCTTGAATTCTATTAATTTTCTTTGTTTTTTTTTTTCAATTACAAAATCAAAACACAAAATGATTTTCTAGCATTAAATTTTAGTACAGTCAGATCTGTGCACTGCCCCCTCGAAGGGTTTTATTAGGGGGAGGCACGGGGGGGCAAATTTTTTGAAACGTGAGAAATGGCGGGGGCAGGTTAGAAAGAGAAAAAAGAAAAACGAAAGAGATACAGTGGACGAAACATGAGTGGGTGTAAGTATTTAAATTTTAATAAAACTCTGAAATACCACTAATATGGTCAAAATCTTGAATTCTATTAATTTTCTTTGTTTTTTTTTCAATTACAAAATCAAAACACAAAATGATTTTCTAGCATTAAATTTTAGTACAGTCAGATCAGTGCGCTGCCCCCTCGAAGGGTTTTATTAGGGGGAGGCACGGGGGGGGGCAAATTTTTTGAAACGTGAAAAAGAGTGGGGGCAGGTTAGAAAGAGAAAAAAGAGAAAAAAGGAAAACGAAAGAAACTGCAAAGATTTTTGCAAAAATAGGTCAAAAATTGCGCAATAATTTGGGGAGGGGGGAGGGCACAACCACTAATATTTGGGGTTGGGGGGCATTTCCAGACCGTGAACAGGTCTGAAAAGTGACCTGATAATAATGAAGCTTCCCGGAGTTCTAGAGCACCCCCGGTTCTTTGCCTAATTTACTGAATAATAAAGGATTAATATCCTACCATTTATTTTTAAATATATTTATTTTAAATTTTTTTACACTACTAATTGCTATGTCGAGAGCTAATCAATGGGTAAATAATTATCCACAAGCAGCAATAAATGATTTGCATTACCCACTGCTTCTTCTTTGTGTTTGAAATGTCCTTGCGGTGCTTTTCTCCGATCTTCTGCAATTCCACTTTAAGAGTGTCCCTGTACTTCTGTTCCAGTTCAGTCCGGGTAGCGTCTAGCTCGTCTTTAAATTGAGTTAGTAGCTCCGTCCGGATTTTCTGCTGGTCGGATAGGAATTCCTGGTGGAGCTAAAAACACCGGTGTAAATTAGGAACAAAATAGCATTGTAGTGTTATTTTTTTAATTTTTAGCGCCAAACGAGGTCTAGAGTGAAGGGTAAGAGGGCTGGAATAATTTTTGTAAGTTTAACAGAAAAAACTGCCCCCTCCCCCCAAAAAAAATGCATTAACAGCTCCGCCTGGATTTTCTACTTGTCGGATAGGAATTCTTGTTGGAGCTAAAAAAGCGCAATCAAAATAAGGTAAGAGTGCGTTTTTTGGATTTTAACCACCTCCACTAATTCAAAGTTTAACCCCTCAATTTTGGAGGTTTGGATCAACATCCCCATGTATTAATAATGCTGTATTAGCTTTAGTATCATAATACAAACCTGATTTACTGAATTATATTCGATAGGTAATGCAAATCTAACGCCAAACGAGAAAATTATCTGATGCCAAAACTCTAAGATTTGTCGAACTTTTATCCTACGCAATAAAGTGCAGTCGCACAGTCCCCCCCATAGGTGGGCAGGGGGGAGGTTTATACCCCCAAACTAAAAATCTCGATTATAGCCGACACCCCCTTTAAAATTTGAGGGTACCCCAGAAACCCCCCCAAAAAAAATTGAGGGGTCCCAGTACTAAAAACGCTAAAAATGGGCTATTTGAGGTATACCCCAAAAATATTTCGAGGGACACCCCCAAATTACGGAGTCATGTACACACCCCCAAAATCCCGAAGGCTGTCCAACTATGGTCTTCCCCCACAACTCACTAACGAAAACTCATTTGCAAATAATATTTTCTATAAACACAAAAAGTACAAATTTTCGGGTTCAGCGAAAAAGTTCTGGTTTGTCTAGCCCTATTCGTTTACGGAAGACTTACTGTTGATTTGCCTATAACAACAAAGAAAGGAAAACTTTATTTTCTTTTTCACGCCGGGAAACGTTCGCAGAGTAACAAATATCGAGATTAAAAAAATGTTTCAGGGTAGTACGAGTATAGTTACAACAGTTTCTTCGACTGGGTGTCCATTTTAAATAATAATTATTACTATTATTATCAAAAACTTATTATCGAAAAAAAGTGTAATGTAACAACATGGTGGTTGATTCACGAAAGGTTAACCGTAAGGTTAAACGTAAAATAAAAACACAAAAACCTTTTCTGTTAATTCCACCAGCAGTTTTTCCCGGGACTGTTGGTACTCGAGGAGCCAGTGCTTTTGAAGGTCCATCAGCATTTTCTTAAACCCGTCATCCATTGTCCAAGTTGACTAAACCACCAAAGAAAAATTTTAAAAATTTCTTTAAAAAATACCATCGAGTGTTTGGTACAAAATCATTTAGAGTAAAAATTTTTCTAAGTGATCATAATATCGCCAATAAAACAACAGCCGAAAAATAGTTTTATCAATGTATAAATTGGAAAATAACTATAGACTGAACCGAATACTAATGCACATTTGATATGTTTTGTAGTCCAGATTCTTTTAATTAACTAGCTAGTTTTTATGATTAAATTTTTTCCATTCCGCTTTCAAAGATTTTGTGTAGTTCAAAAATTCAAATAAAACAAAATTAATTTGTTTCTTAAATGAAACCAATCCGTAATAAGTATTTTCATGTTAGATAGCTAACTTTGGTCACAAAACACAGTCATAGCTGTAGCCAGGGACGTAGCCAGGATTTCGGAAAAGGGGGATTGTACTCCATACAAATTTTTCAAAGGGGGGTTGTACTCAAAATTTTCAAAATACCGTAATAAAGACATTAAAAAAGGGTAAAATTTTTTCGCTTCGCGCTAAGTGATTCTATTTTGCTGTTATTTGCATTGTTTTTTTAACTTAAATGTGAAAAATTGCCAGTTTAAAAAGGTATAATATTAAAAATCGTGCGAGAGCACAAAAAAAATTTCAAAAATTGTCTTTGAAATTCATTAGAAACATCACTTAACAGTTATAAAACGGTAAATAAATATTGAGCGCTGAGCGGAGTGAAGCGCGAGAAAATTTTTTAAAATTGTTCTCCTAGGACCCCCAAATTTTTACCTTCGCCAGCTAGCCCAAAAGGGGGGTTACAACCCCCGTAACCATACATGGGCACGGGGGGTTGGGGGGGGGTTAACCCCCCAAATTCTGAGAAAGGAGGTTTAACCCCCCCCACTCAGAAGTGGGGGGGAGAAAAAGTTAACCCCCCAATTTTGGAAAAATGAAGAAAAAAAATTGTCTTTAAAATGACTTCTAACTGCCCCCAAACTTAAGTTTTGAGGTCAAAATGAATGTTTTAAGCATTAAAAAGCTCAAAAATGCTATAAAAAGGGCTTTTTGATCTAAAATTAGCGTTTTTTACCCATTTTCCCTTCAAATTCGAAAAACGATATGGGTAAAATGCACTACAGAAAAAAACGATATGGGTATTTTGCGTTTCTCGGATTTTAACCCCCCTAATTTGGGGTTTAACCCCCCCCCCCACTCTGGACCAACTTGCCCATGTATGCCCGTAACCTCCCCTGGCTACGCCCTTGGCTGTAGCTGAGCTCAGAGAGGGGAGCATAGTAGGACATTTTACAATGTGAAAATTTCTGAACTCTAAAAAAAATCTCCCTTTATAATTTCTCTATATTTACACTCTGCAACTCTCTTGGAATTTCGTTAATTAAAACTGGGCATATTCATCTGTTCTGTTACTGCCATTGTTGCTTATTTTTAATATGCGCAATAACACATCGAGTCTGGGCGGTGACATTTCAGACATTAAAATTAAAAAAAAATGGACCAACAAGAATAATGAATAAAAACTAATCGGGGAGGACAATAAAAAAAGAGATAAACCCTGAATCCATAATATTCCGTTAAACCTAAACAATGGGGAATTATCGTCGGTATTACAGGAAAATGAACCAAAATTTGTATTGAATATACGCTACTGTGACTCATTTTAGATATCAAACAACAGCACCATAGATGAACAAGAGGGGGCTGAGGTCCTTACCGTGTGGCCATTGCGGCCTAGCCCACAACCGGAGGAGTCAGCTTATCTTTACATACACTATTGTGCAACCAAAAGATAAGCCTTCCTCCCACGGTAAGACAAACCGACCAAACGTAGGCCTAGGGAATAGATGTGAGATAGGTAAAATATCCTTTATTTTTATTATTCTCTCTGTATTATTAAATATAACCTCACATCTAATCCCTAAAATCCTCTGATAGGGGTGGGGCTTTGACTAACATTCTACATCAACAACAGTGCTGATATAGGGTGGTAGGCGGTAATATGGAATATCCATGGCCGGCCCGCTTCAGCTTAAAAAAAAAAAAAAAACAAAAACAAGGGGGGGGGTAGGGTGGGGTCCACCCTCCTGGCCTCCAAATTTTGCTCCCCCCTTAGAAAAAATCCAGGGCCCCCCTCCTCCCAAATTTTCGAATTTTTTACCCCTGACCCCCTCTAGATTTTGAAATCTGACCCCCCTCCCCTCTCGAGAAAATTTTAAGTACTTTTTTTATACTAAATTTTCTTTCAAAAACATGAATTTTTAACACAAATTCATGTTTTTACAGCCTTTTTATATTTAAATATCGCTTTTTATTCAATAAAATGTAGTATTATCTTATAAAAAAACTATTATTAAACATTTAATGGTTTAAAAGTATGTTGCTTCGAAAATTGGACCCCACCTGACCCTCGTCTAGGTTTTAAAAGCTTCCACCCCGGGTCGACCCCCTAGAAAGCTAGGGGGGTTCGACCCCCCTAAAACCCCCTTCTAGATTTTGAAATGTCATTTACCCGGGGTAAACACCCCCCTAGCTTTTTGACCGTGTTCATCTATGAATAGCACCCTATTAAATAGAGAATAAGCCAAAGCCACGTGTAGTTTATAATGACTGTGGCTCATTTTGCCGTAGTGACGTTATTTTTTTGGACAAAGAGATATTTTTTCACTATCCCTTCTAAACTAAATTACACCAAAAACTGATCTTCACTATGGTAAAATGAGCCACAGTCATTATAAAACACACGTGACTGTAACTCATTCTGTAGTTGACGGCGTGCTGCTTAAAATTTAAAATGAGTCACAATCGCATATATTTCATACGAATTGAGGCTCTTTTTTCCGTAGTGACGACGTTCTACCTCGTCGTCTAGTACTCCTGAAAACTGCTGAGGATTATTTCTTCGTTTACCCAATGGCCCGTCTGTGTTCTCTCCGCGGCGCTTTTCCTAAAACATCAACAACTATTCGCATAGCAATAACCCAAATTATATTTAATAATATTACTATTAGCATTGTTTCTTTAAAACCTACAGGATACGTTTTGTTTGACATTTTTTTTAAACTTAAAAGTTTTTCTTGATAATAATTTGTTTTAACATTAATGCTGAAATAAATTAGGAACTACTATAAAGTTTTCTTGATCAAAACACTTAAGTAAGACCAATTTTTGCCAAATTTATATTCTGATTTTTTATTTAAGACCAAAAAATGGTTACTTTTTGGTTTTTTATTTATCAAAATATGCATAATCCTGGGCAAAAAAACATGTGGAAGAGTGAAGTAGTATTACAAGGCTGGAATTTCAAGAATTTTTTTTCACAAAAAACCATTTTCGTCAAAATTCGGGTACTCGTCTTAATAATAATAAACACATGTGCGCAGGGAGGATGTAATAAATAATAAAAAGTAAGTTAAAACCTTTATCATAATGAAAGGTTTCGGTAAAGTAAATTTACCATCCTCAGTCAGGCTAAATACGAAATATATATAAAATTAAAATATGACATACTATAATATTATTATAATTGCTAAGAATTGCAGTAAAAAAACACATAAAACCACAAAACTATTTTGCAAATACATAATAAAAAACGCGCATAAAAATTGCAAGTATAATTAAAATAAAGAAGGAAAAAAGTTTTTTTTGAAAAAATAAATAGAAAAGACAGGAAAGCGAAAATAAAACGAAAGGAAAAAATATTTTTAGCGGTGATTTCATAGGTGTTTTTTTAGGGGGGGGGGGACAGAGGGGGTCCACCCCCCCCCAGAGCCAAAATTTTGGACCCCTCTCTGGAAAAAATCCAGCCCCCCTCCCCTTTCCGCCAAAGCTTGAGAGCGGTCCGGCCTGACCCCCCCTAGCGAGGCTGACCCCCCTCCCCCCTTCCGACCAATTTGGAAGTATATTTTTTATTTACTGTCAAAAACACGGTTTTTTAGTTAAAAACAGTGTTTTAATACATTTTTATACCTAAATAGGCTGTTTTAATACATAAAATTCAATATTAGACCTAAAAACACTTAAATTATGGAGTTAAAAAATTTTGTTAAAAAATTGGAACCCCCTGACCCCTCCCCTAAATTTGAAATCTCGCACCCGGGGTCTACCCCCCTAAAAAACCAGGGGGGTCCGGACCCCCTAAAAAATTTTGGCCTTCCACCCGGGGGTGACCCCCCTAGCGGACCTGGACCAAAAACACCTATTGGTGATTTGAAATGATTTGATGGTTCTAGAACAAATAAAGGGGTTCATAGGTCATAGGGAGGGGTCCACACAACGGGGTGTGGAGGTTTTTGACCTCCAGGGGGGGGGTCACACCCCGGGGTGTTTTTTTTGAAAAAAAGCAGGGGGGGTGGTCACACCCCGGGGTGTTTTTTTTGACCAAAATTGACAATTTTTTGACGAAATTTGACCATTTTTTAAGCATTTTTTG
>JASAMX010003198.1:0-51000 GCA_030248175.1 Microlaimidae sp. YZB2_3 | reverse complement strand
CCAAAACGCTATATTGAAACTGTTGCTAGTACGAATTTCAGTTAAAGACCAACACCTTCTTGAAAGGATTTCCAGCGAAAAGGTGTAAGGGCAGGTATCCAGAAAAAATACCTTCTACCCAATATTTTCGTAAAATATATCTTTTTTGAGAGGTAAAATATTCGGCTTATTTAAAAATTTTTTAAGGTTTTTTTAATTTTTTTAGTTTGATTTTAAGGTTTCGCTTAGGCTAAAAAATAAATTTTCTTTTGTTATGAATATAAAGTTGTTTTTGAAGATATTATGCAGAATGTATTTTTTCTTATCGCCTTGAAATATGAATTAAAAATGACAATCTTAGTTACAAAACATTTTAGAACAGCAACAAAATTTTTTTTGGTAAATTCAATTTTAAAAATATTTTGCTGCAGCCTTTATTTATTGACAATTACTAAACAATAAAGTTTTTCAACTTGCTACACTGTCCAACAATAAAAACAACCAAAAGTTTTAACTATTTTAGCGGTGTGTATTTTAATAATTTTCAAGTTGTGGCGCAGTGAAAAAACGCTCGTCTTGCGTACTCAAGCTTGCAAGCTTCCCGCAGAGACACTGAAATTGTGATATCATAGTGACCTTGTTGTAATGCACATTGCTATATGCTATTAGTGATGCTTGTTTGGCATTGTATAAGTATGCAGCTTTAAGCGAATTTCTTATCCTCAAAACACCATTTCCTAAAAAACTATTATATACCTTCCGTTAGTAGCACTTGCGCCAGAGCCAACTGGACCATCTCCGAACAATCACCGTGTTCCCTGGCGTAGTTGCTTAGCAAGGCGGCCGCCTTTCCGGCCTCCTTCTGCCTGCTGTAGAGGGAAGCCTCTATGAGCGTCACGTCTTCCGCCTCTCCGTACGTCCCGCGGATCTCCGCCAGAATCTTACGGCACGGCTCTAACTGAAAAACTATTAAAATCAGCCAAGTACAGACAATCAGACCTGTGCACGGTCTGAAAACGACTCCCCCCGCTTTATTGGATTTGCCCACCCCCGCCCAAAAATGAAAAAGTACCCAAAAATTATGGCGTCATTTTTGACCTATTATGACGTCACCGTGGTGAAATTTTTGCAGTTTTTAGCCTATTTTAATGCTTCTTAAAAATATATTTTAAGCCTATTTTTACCTTAATTTGGCTTTTCTTTGTCCTTTTTCCTCCTTTTTTTCTTTCTCTCCTGCTTCTCCTCCCGTTTTGGAATTGCCGCCGCCGCCCCAATAAAACCCCGGGAAGGGGGGAGCATAGGTGGCGAGCTTCCCAGATTTTTTTATTGGGGGTATACCCGACTCTCGAAACTTGGGGGGTGTGTGCGGGTGTCCCAAAAATTTTTTTTTCGAGTATACCTCAAATACTCTAATTTTAGCGTTTTTAGTACTGGGACCCCCCAAATTTTAGGGGGGGGGGTGTCCGGGGTACCCTCAAATTTTAGGGAGTGGGGTGTTCGTGTTGTCTATAATCGGGATTTTTGGGGGTATAACCCCCAACCCCCAATGCCCACCTATGGGGGGAGTGCATAGGTCTGGACAATGTCAAATCACATAATTTTATTAATCAGAAGCAGCAGCAGCGTGAATAACAGTATTAAAACAAGAAAGTGGGTAAGTTAGTTTGAAAGAAAGGCGAGTTCACTCTTCTTCTCCCCTCCTTTAACGTTTTTTTAGTACCACCCCTGAAATAAAGTATCAAGTTTCGCTCGGTAAGTTGAAACTATTACAAATAATTAGGTACTTGTAATTAGTTAAATAAAAATACTTTTTACAGCTTAATTCTCTTTCCATTTAAACTTTTTTATTTCCTTTTAAAAAAGCTACGAAAATCACAGTCAGTCAGTGATATACAACCCGTCCACTTATTTGCTTTTTTCGGCAGAAAGTATTTGCGAGATTTTAAGAATCCAAGTTTTTTTGTTTTTTTGCCTTAATCAGTAATTTCTACAGCTCCAAATTTTTTTAGGAGATTTTTTTGTTCAATATTTGGTTTATATCGGTGACTTTATTCGGACAAGTGCACCTTCACTTGAGACGCAATTAATAATTGTTTTAACAATTGATGAATAGATTGTGTAGTAATAAATATTGATAAAATACATTGTAAAGAATACATAAATCAACCTGATTGCTGTGCAATTGAAGAAGAGCGTTGTTGACTGCCGCCGTCCTTTTTTGACTTCTGGAAAGTTTCGTTTCCACAACCGCCCCCTGCGCCGCTTTTAATTTCTTCCGCGTATCAAACAAATTCACTTCACCCTTTTTAGCACTGATAAGATTGGTGGAAGCCACCGCTACCACTGTAACATCTGAAGGTCTAAAATAGGATGAACAAAATGTTGTTATGTAACAGGACACATAAATTTTACTTTTTGCCTTTCTGTTTTAATTCGAATAATGTGAAAATAAATTTTTCACTCTACGCAACAAAAATCAACAAATTTTTTTGCGCTTCGCTCCACTTAGCGCTCAATTATTATAATATTTATTTTATAGTAAAAACGGTTGTTAACGAACCTTTACTTTGAAATTTTTGGAGGCCTAAAGTGGCCAATTTTTTATACCCTAAAATACGGAATTGTATTTTAACATTTTACGGATAAAAAAATGGCCGCTTTGGTTACATTGAATTGACCTTTCATTAAGTTGGCGGGGGCGGGAGTGTTAATTTGTTGGTTGCTTAAAAAACCTTCTCGTGTTTCGCTTATTACCATAGATGAACACGGTCAAAAAGCTAGGGGGGGGTGTTTACCCCAGGTAAATGAAATTTCAAAATCTAGGAGGGGAGTCCTAGGGGGGTCGAACCCCCTTGCTTTCTAGGGGGGGTCGACCTGGGGTGGAAGATTTTGAAATCTAGAGGGGGGTCAGGTGGGGTCCAATTTCCAAAACAAAATACTTTTAAACCATTAAATGTTTAATAATTGTTTTTTTTATAAGATAATACTACATTTTATTGAATAAAAAGCGATATTTAGGTATAAAAAGGGTGTAAAAACATGAATTTGTGTTAAAAATTCACGTTTTTGGAAGGAAATTTAGTATAAAAAAAGTACTTAAAATTTTCTCGAGAGGGGAGGGGGGGGTCAGATTTCAAAATCTAGAGGGGGTCAGGGGTAAAAAATTCGAAAATTTGGGGGGAGGGGGGCCCCTGGATTTTTTTCTAGGGGCCCCCCAAAATTTCGAGGCTAGGGGTGGGTTGACTCCACCCTACTTCCCCCCTTGTTCATCTATGCTTATTACATAGAAAGCGTTTTTGGGTTAGTGAAGGCAAACATTTCGGGGTTCTTAAAGTTGATTTTTAATAATTTTCTTGTGCTTTGCTCCGCCCAACGTACCATATATACAATTTTAAGTGATTTTTTTGTTAAATATCACAAAGCCCCCTTCACAATAGGCTCAGCAGAAGTGAAAAAAAACAAAAACGATTATGGTTTATTAGCAAAGACTTGGAGAAAAACGCGCAGTAAATTACTGGGTAGCTTCAGTCTGCAAGACGGATACAAAATGAATCCAAAAAAATGTCCAATATAGCGCTAGATGAAAACGGTCACCGTACCTACGGCGGGCTTTACCCGAACTAAATTAGATTTCAAAATCCAGAAGAGAGAGCCAGGAGTAGTTCGACCTTCCTGCCTTTTTTAGGGGTCGACCCGGCAAAGATAAGTCTAAAGCTATGCAAACAAACAAACAAACAATTAGCAAAGACTTACTTATTTTTGAGTACTTGAGAGTATATCTCCAGAGCGGCGTCACCGTTACCAGCCATCTGATTGCAGAAAGCTACTTGAGTGCGGATGATGGCAACTTCCTCCTCTACCTCGTCTTCACCCGCCCCTTCTTCCGTCAACATCTCCCGACATAACTCTGAAAAACCAATAATAAGACTGAAATTATAAATCACAAAAAGTAACTGAAAAATCAATAATAAAACTAGAAACTTAGGTGTTTAGGAAATCTAGTTAGGCCACCCTCTTTTTGTTTGGTTTGGTTTTTCGTGCATCCAGTTGTCGACTAAACGAGTTTTTTAAAGAAAAAAGACATACACCAAAAAGTACAGAGGCCATAGACTTCGGAAGTTTTAAATAGTAACCTCTAAAAACCTCCTTTTAATACCCAGTCTCCACAATTTTTAGACAGTGTAAAACTTATGTAGGGTTTGAAATATAGGCTTTTTAATATATAGGGTTTGAAATTTCGACAGTTTCGTTATTGTTGGGTGGGGGGGCGGGGTCTGCTGTTTTGGCTGTGGGCTTTTTTTTTGCTTTTTTGTCTGCCTCTCTCGGTTTTGGTTTTTCTTTTTTTCTGTGTTTTTTTTGTTTTTCCTTTTTTTCTTTTGTTTTTTTTTGTGTTTTTTTTGTTTGTTTTGTTTGGTGCCTCTCTGGTTTTGTCTCTGGGTCCCTTCTGGGGGTTCCCCCCTGCCTCTTTCTTTTTCGGTCTCGGTTATAGGGGGGTGGGGGTGGTGCAGGTTCTGTTCCTCAGCTCGGGATCTCCGTTGAAAAAATCCAGGGCCCCCTCTCCCAATTTTCTACCCTGCCCCCCTCGAGTTGTTGTATATGCCCCCCCCCCTCTCTCGTGGAGAATATTAGGTGGTACTCTTTTCTACTAATTCTTATTTTTTTTCACGTGAATTTTTACAATATATGTGTTTATACCCCTTTATATATATATATTCGCTTTTTTTTCTGTGAAATGTAGTATTATCTTAAAAAAACTATTATTAATATTTATGGTTTTAAAAGTATTTTGTTTCGGAAATCGGACCCCACCTGACCCCTCCCTAGGTTTTGAAATCTTTCCCCGGTCGCCCCCAGAGAGATAGGGGGGGGTGAGCCCCCCCCCCCTCGGACCCCCCTCCTAGTGTTCGAAATTTCATTTACCCGGGGTAAACACCCCCCCGCTAGCTTTTTGACAGTGTTCATCTATGTTGGTTATAAGCCTCCAGCCTATTTAAGCATACATGGGCGCTGTGGAGGGAGTGGTTGGGGCATAGGTGGGCAGAGAAAAAAGAAAGGAGACCCCAAATTTGGGGGGTATAACCCCAGGGTTTGGGGAAAAAAATCAATAATTGCCGATTTAGCCGCATAAATTTGGGGGTTTTGGGGGTTCCCGGACTTCGAAAATTTCGAGGGTTTCCAGCATACATGGGCAAGTTGGTCCGGAGTGGGGGGTTAAACCCCAAATTAGGGGGGGTTAAAATCCCAAAAACGGAAGGAAATATGTTTTTTTTTTTTTGGGTTTTAAAGAGATATAATGTTGTTTTTTTTTTCTGGAGTACATTTTACCCATATCCTTTTTCGATTTTGAAAGGAAAACAGAAAAAACGAGGTAAAAAAGCTAAAAAAGTAATTTAAGTTAAAAAGGAGCCCTTTTTTCATTGCATTTTCTGAGCTTTTTATTGCTTAAAACATTCATTTTGACCACAAAAGTTAAGTTTGGAGGCAGTTAGAAGTAGTTTTATAGACATATTTTTAATTCATTTTTCCTAAAATTTGGGGGGTTTAGGACCTTTCTCTCTCTCCCTCCCCACTACAAATTTGAGGGGGGGGGGGGGGTCCCCCCCCCCCCCCCCCCGTGCCCATGTATGGTTTTTCCAGTACTAAAAACGCTAAAAATGGGGTATTTGAGGTATACCCCAAAAAAATTTTTTGGGACACCCTTCCCAAATATCGGGGGTCGGGTATACCCCCCAAAATCAGGGAGACTGCCCACTTATAGTTGAGGGGTTAACCCCCCAAATTCTGAAAAGGGGGTTTAACCCCCGCTTAGAAGTGGGGGGGAGGGAGAAAAGGTTAAATCCGCCCAATTTTGGAAAAATAAAAAAAATGTCTTTAAAATGACTTCTAACTGCTTCCACACTTAAGTTTTGAGGTCAAAATGAATATTTTACACAGTAAAAAGCTCAAAAATGCAATAAAAAACGTTTTTTGACCTAAAATTAGCGTTTTTTACGTATTTTTTATTAAAATCGGAAAACGATATGAGTAAAATGCACTCCAGAAAAAAAACGATAATGGGTATTTAGTTTGCGTTTTTCGGATTTTAAACTCCTCTAGTTTGGGGTTTAAACTTCCCCACTCCGAACCAACTTGCTCATGTATGGTACACCCGACCCTCGAAATTAGGGGGGTGTCCCAAACATTTTTTTTTCAGGAATACCTCAACTACCCTATGTTTTATCGTTTTTAGTACCCCAAATTTTAGGAGGGGGTAATTTGGGGTTTAACCCATACATGGGCACGGGGGGGTGAGCGGGGGTTAACCTCCCCCCCAAATTCTGAGAAGGGGGGTTTAACCCCCCCACTCAGAAGTAAGGGGAGGAGAAAAATTTAACCCCCCCCCCAATTTCGAAAAAATGAAGAAAAAATGTCTTTAAAACGACTTCTAACTGCCTCCAAACTTAAGTTTTAAGGTCAAAATGAATGTTTTAAGCATAAAAAGCTCAAAAATTCAATAAAAAGGGCTTTTTGACCTAAAATTAGCGTTTTTTACCTATTTTTTCTTCAAAATCGAAAAACGATATGAATAAAATGTACTCCAGAAAAAAAACGATATGGGTATTTTGCGTTTCTCGGATTTTAACCCCCCCCCCCAATTTGGGGTTTAACCCCCCACTACTCCGGATCAACTTGCCCATGTATGGTTTAACCTCCCCCCTCACTGTGGACCAACTTGCCCATGTACGTATTTAACAATTTAAGTAGTTATGTGAGAAGACATATTTAATTCTTTTGCACTTCTTTCTTTTCAGTGTTTGATAAAAGTTAATTTGTTATGTAAAAATATTTTTAAAAATGCAAATTTTAAAATACCAGCAAATTGTGTTGTCGCAAAGTTTTTCATTTTTGAAGTTTAAACAAAACTAAATTAGAAAAGTATATTAATTTAATCGGTGTAGACATTGTACCCAAAGTTGGAAATGAGTACAATGCAAGCTCGATTCCAACAACAGGTTTTTTGTGGGATAGAAGGGACACAGGGTGGGATTTTCTAGCTTGAAACTTTGGCTCATATGCTAGAAAAAAATCTGTGTGGCACCGTACCGCTTATTTACGATTTTACTTATTTGTCCATTACACGTCCAGAGAAGCGCAGAATCGTATAATATTTGTAATTATATTATACTCTTTCCAAATATTTAGACCTTTTTTAATTTTTATTTTTTATTAATTATTTTTAACTTATTCTTCAGCTTAAAGATGTAAATATTTTTTTTGGTTTTTTCAAAAAAATTTCTTTCTTTTTGCACTAAAATCTTTGTGTTTTTGCTATTAAGCATTTAAACTTATTTTGAGACCCCATATCCATACCTGAGCATGGACCGGCAATCTAGGGGAAGGGGGTCGCTACCCCGGGTAAATGGACCTTTAAAAGCTAGGAGGGTGCCCAGGTGGGTCCGTACCCCCCTAGCTTTTTAGTGGGGTCGACCCCGGGTAGACCAGTTTGAAACTCAAAGGGGGGCCAGAGGGGGTCCGGTTTTTAAACAAAGTAACAATAAATCATTTATTTAAGTTTTTTTAGCACTAATATAGAATTTTTTTATACCAAAATAGGCTGTTCATCTATAAAAAGAGTACAAAAGTACGGTTTTTAATACTACCAAATTTTGGGGGAAGAGGGGGTCCCTCTAGATTTTTTCCCAAAAGTTTTTTTGGATTATACCTCAAATACCCCATTTTTAGCGTTTTTAGTACTAGGAGCACCCCGAAAAATTTTAGGGGGAGGTGTCCGAGGTACCTGCAATTTTTAAGGAGCGGGGGTCGGCTATAATCGAGATTTTGGAAGGGGGTATAACCCCCCGCCCACCTATGGGTACCGTGCAACCTCCCCCTACCCCCAAATTTTAGGGGGGGTGTCGGCAATAATCGTAATTTTTTTGTTGGGACCACCTCCCCTTCCCACTTATGCTTACTTTATGCAAAGCTTAAATAATTATATAAAATATGGCATAAATATTATAAATTACATTACAAATGCAATTATATTACTTTCTGCTTGTTTTAAATGTTTTAAAGCGGCCTTGTAGTTCTTCTGAGTTACCAATTTACAGGATTCATTGTAGTGCTGCTCGTACGTTTCCGGTCTTGCTCCACTCGTTTCAATCTAATATTATTTTTATAAAAATTATCGTCGAGCTAAGCAAAACCAAACAAAAAACTTTTCGGCTTTAAATATTTTGTATCCCTGAATTCGGGATAACAAAAATAGATCTAAGCAAAAATATCTTAGATCTACGATATTTGAGATATTAAAGTTTCTATATTCTGCAATATTGACTAAACGTTTAATAGGAAACCTAGTTGAATTAGCACAGAATAAGAATTTCGATCAGTCTAACATTAAATAAAGGTTTTGTGGAGTGGTCAGCACCTCATTCCAGCCAGAAATAGTTTACTTATGGATAAAAAAATTAATTATTCCACTAATGTTATAAATGTACCGGAGAATTAGGACTTAGGTCTTGGAGTTGAGCTTCAACAGCCATGAGATTGGCCTGTCTTTCCAAATCAAAGTCATCTTCGCTCTCTTTTAATAGCTGCTGGTATATCTGTTGGGCCTTTTTATGTTCTTCCTAAATGTTAATTTATATTCATTTTCAGTTTTTAAATTTGCGCAAATTTAATAATAATTATAAATCACAAACTAAAAATTTTTAAGTGATTTGTATATATAATTGAACTATGTTCTTGATTCTGGATGTTAGTCTTAAGGCTTGTTCATACTTATGTAAAAACGTCCTTTGGACAAAGTCTAAAGGACGTTTTTACATACGTTTCTACGCTGTGTTTGTCCTTTGGACTTTGTCCAAAGGACGTTTTTACATAAGTATGAACCAGCCTTAAAGACACCTTTTAACATTTTTGTTCGCTTCGCTGGACGGTGGACTTGTTGGACTTAAATATTTTCCGCAAAAATGTGAAAAATCTAGAATTCCCACAAATAGAAGCATTAGGAATGAAAAAATAACCTAGAAGAACAAAACAATCACCCACCAAATCCTCTGAATGATCTCACCCTTCAAATCCTTGAATGAACTTAATGATCTCTCTGAGCAAGCGATAATCTAATAAAAAGCAGGAGTTTGTGTGAGGAAAAGTAATAAAAAATTAACATGAAGAGATTACCAAATTATTAAAAAACAAAGCTATAAATTATATTTAGTTAAGTCTATAAACATTTTTGAAATTGATGCAAAATATATGAATAATGAATTTATGTATAATTATACTGTTAATGGTATATTTTTTCTGGTTTATGAATATTGTTTCGATGTAAAAGAATGTTGTGGAATAAAATCAACAAAACTGACTTTATCCAAAGGATTTGAGAAATTGTAAACAACTAACTACTGAAAAAATCCACACGTAATTATAAAACATTAAAAATTAGATCTCAAAACAAAATAAATCTAATTGCACAAAACATCCTGCCATATTTTTGTTCTGCAAAAACATAAATATAATATAAAACGGGAATAATAAAAAGAGCATACTTTCGTATAAAATAAAAAAAAAACATTTTTGTAAAATTAAGAAAATTGATATATTTGTGGAATCAATTTACAACGATTTTTTGCTTAAAAACTAAAAACTGTTTTTTTTTTATTACAAGTGATATTTATTTTTTAGATAGATTTTTAGAAAATCAGAATTTTTACAGAATTTTTTACAGAATACAGAATTTTTTACAGAATTTTTTTAATTATTTATTTAGTTATTTTTTTAGTTTATGTTTATATTTAGTGTTATTATGTATTAATGTAATTTTAATTAAAATTTTTGCAAAGTCTAATACATTTTCGGCTACAGTAATATCAGTTCAATCATTCTTGATTTCAGGGAATTATGAATCATTTGGGGTTGAAAATGATTGATTTGGTATGGTTTTTTTTGGGTGTGTAAACGACCTCTATTTGGTTTTCTTTTTTTGTCTTTTTTTGGGTGCATACAATTTTAGTTCGGTTATATACTAGCTTCTGTATGTTCCTGTCATTTCAAAAAATCAATAAAAATAAAAAAATTAATTTGTTAGTTTTATTTAAAAAACACAATTATATAAAATCGATGTAATAAAAAAGTAAACGTACTTTGGTATGAACCACAACTTCATAATCGTAATAAGTGTCCAGCAGCTCATAAAAATTCCAGCAAAACAATGCCACTGCCGTAATAACTATAACCGTCCAGAGCACTCGAACTTTGACACTTTTAGCATTGGCGATGTGAGGAATTCCATGGGTGGACGTCCAACTGCCGAAATCCCGGAAAACCCGGCCGAAACCACTCATCGCTGAACTGTTGAATTCTGAACGAAAGGAGGGGGTATTATGTGGGGGAAAACTTGAGTGATTATCACGCCAAGAAAACGCCAAATTGTACAAAAATTGCATCACTCCGTATCTAAAAACTTCAGCAGCGCAACTGATTAATTTTAGTCTGAATCGATTTTTTGAGATATCACATGTTTCCTAAAATTTTTTAACCGCAGTATATTTTGTTTTTTAAGCACTAAAATCTTAAGTTCAGTTCAGTTATGTAATTTTAGTGATTTTAAAACAAAATCTAAATTTGTTTATGCATGACGGACTTACTACGGATATATTTGGTATTTCGTTAAATTGCTTTTGCAACAAACTATAAACCGTTTATTGTTTTATACATACAACTGTATTCAATATTTTTTGAATTTTTTTTCATCATTTTAGCTAAAGAAGAAATATTCATATTTAAATTCAAACTTTGTTTTAGTGTCTTGTAAATATGGATAATAATATAAAGAAAACTATAGTATTATGCTTCGATTTAAATTATTAAAGTCGACAAGTACTTTAAAATTAACACCTCTGATATAAAGTCGATTAAATATGAAATTGTTCAATTTTTGGGGCTCACTATCTTTAAATTTTCATTTGAATCTCCCAAATATATTTTTGGTTTTACAAGATTTTAATTCCGATTTTATTTTTTCAATTTTCTAAAAAAATTTTACAAAGGAACTATGTTTAAAGAATTGGTTTATCGGATATAAAAAAACAGACCGGTTCTTGGCAACAAGGAAAATTCACACTTTAATTCTATAAATTTATAGGTAATATATTACTTCTCGGTTATTTACGATGTGATTTCGCAATATCTTTAATGACCTAATTACCTTGAAAAATACGTATTTTGAATTTTAATCACATAATCTTGATTTAAGTCATTTTGATTAAGTATTTGAGTTTTGAACTGTAGAGTGCTGTGGATTGTTAAAATAAGCGGTAGCTTTGTTAAAATAAAATAACAAACAAGCGCACACTGTTCATCGGTATTTGAGATAGAATGATAATCAAAATTGCAACAAAAAGAACGAAAATTCAAGTTATTTTTTTTTATTGATATAAATTTAATTATTCGTTTTCAATATTTCGCTATAAATGTTAAAAAAAAGTATTTTACAACTAATTGGCCTATTTCTTCGGTTTATTTGTTTTTTAGATTAATGATAAAATTTGTAGCATTTTCTAGCGACTTTATAAGATTAATAGTGTAAAATAATGGTGTTAATGCTTCTGCGCGTATGTGTGTAAACCCAAATCATTAAAAAAGTTAATTATTTAACATAAATATAATTTCATTTTGCAAAATGCCAGAAACCCATTAAACCATAACCGGTATGTACTTTGAACAAATGGATATGTTTAACAAAGTTAAATCAACTTATATTTAGTTTCAAAGCATGGTTTTTAGTTTTTGAATAGAGACATATTCTGCCAACGTAAGGCTCTTTGAATATGAAATTGAGTACTAGAAGTATGGTTTACTAAACACAAAAAACTACGATTTTCAAAATTTTGTTTTTTTTAATTTTTTAATTTTAAAACTAGTATAAATGTGAGTAATTTATACACATAACAACAAAAAAAATTTCAAACACCAGTAACATGTTAAAACTATATAATGCAGCACACTAAATCATGTGCGGTATTTTGTTATTGTTCTTGCTCTATGCGAAATCAAGCTTTTATATTATCGTTTATAACAATTTGCAAATGATACTGTACTTGGTGCTATGCCTTTAAAGTTTTGATTTACCGGCCCCGAACTTTTTACAAGAATCTCTAGGCAACACTACGAGCATATAACGCGTATCAAAAAAACCTAGTCACCCTGGGGTGACAAGCAATCACTGACGACGCGTTTTTATTGTGTCGCTGTAGTGTGAAGTTGCTGTCACTTGTCACTCTGGTGTGAATTCGGCCAAAAAATTAGAGTGAAATAACTTTTTTTCGAGGAGTATACAGCAAGTTGCTGGACGTATTCGCAAATCGCTTTCAGCGTACCAGCCTTGATTTTTGCAATAATGATTGGGGCTATCAGTGATAAACACGGTCGTAAGCCTTGTCTCATTTTGTCTCTCTTCGGCTCTGTATTAGGTTCATTTCCTTATATTGTGTCCAGCAACATTTATACGTCTCCGTTTGGGATTTTTCTGACAGGATCTCTGATTAATGGCAATGCTTTATCTGTGTATAATCAAATATCATTATGCAAAATTGTTGTTAAACTTTAGTTTACAGTCTTAAAAATCTTACTGAGACTAAAAATACACCTGGGAATAAAAGCATTTAGTTAGATTATTAAACAGAACACTGAAAAAAAAAGGAACATACCACTATTCAAGTGCATTTTTTGACTTTATTTATTGATTTAAAGATAAAAATGAAACCAAAAGGTGTGGTCCCTAAATCATGGAAGTTTTAAAACTTAATCTTAAGCAGTGAAACAAATGTCAAACTATTCTTGTCCTGAATTTTATAGAATTACTGTAATTTTCTTGATTCTATATAAATTCATAGAGATATTTCAGTTCAAATATTGCAAAAAAGTGTAGAAAAGCTCAGTTGAAATTCATTTTACAGCAATTCTTGCATATTTTGCATTGGCAAAATAATTTGCATTGTATTCGAAATTTCAGTCCAAAAAAATGATATTGCCAGCTTTGAATCTCAAAAATACAACTTACTCCGTTTTTGCGTTTTGAGGGATCAAAGGTCCAATATAAAGTAATTTTTCCCAATTTAAAATTATCAAATAAAATAAATAACTTTGTTTTTTAGTGATTTTCGAACTGCAATATATCTCGATGAGTTCGTAAAAAATTAGAAAAATTAAGATGATTTTAAAAAAGGTAAGATCACGGAATATAACTTAAAATAATTTTCACTGGTTAAAACTAAGTTTTTAAAAACACAGTCATTTAAAATACCACACCTCCAATTGTTTTTTATTGACATTTTTAAAAAGATAAACAAACAAACAAAATTTCAAAAATCCAAAAGTGAAGTAGTATTTGTAACATAAACAAATTAATTTTGGATTTTTGCTCCTAGATACTGAAACAATAACGGTGCAATAATACATAAAAAAATAATAAAATTACTGAAATTAACAAAAAAAAACTAAAGAAAAAATAACATAACTTAAGAATAATTAATTTATAAACAAATTTAAAAAATTGGAAAATATTATTGTTTTTTTAGTTAGAAGTATAAAAATAAAACAAAACTTTTTTGTCACAAGATGTTGTTAGAAACTCAGTTAAAAATTTACGTTTAAATAAAATGTGTTTATTTATGAAGTTATTACACGTATGAACTTTTAACAATCTTTTTTAACAGATAAAACATGAATTTCTTAAAAACCAACTGGTTCCATAATCGTTACAATGATGATTTCTTTTGCTATGGTTACTGATGAGGCAGAAAATCATGAGGTCCTGACATGACAAATCGTAATAAATCGTGAAAAATCATGACAAATCGTACGGCAATACTTTCTGCATTTATCGTTAAGTAAAAATAAACCATTTTTTATTTATCACAAATATTGTCAAGCAACATTACAAATGCTGAAAATTAACCCCTTAGGCATAGTTCACATCAAAATACAAGTGGCATGTGACAACGCATTCACACTACAGCGACAAGAATTATGTAACGGTATAAACGCATTGTCACATTTCACTCCGGTTTGAACTAAACCTTACTGTCTGCTCACAATTATTCAAGTAGACACGGTCCATATACTTTCCTACTCATTATAAATTTTATCCAGTAATGAGGTTTTTTATTCAAAATTAGCGACAATTGTTGTGATTTTCTTCTAATTAATAAAATGTAAAAGCAACACGTCTTGTGTATTGGAATTGAAAGCTTGTTTGCAGACTTTAAAAAAGATGTAAGCAAGCAGAAAGAAAACTTTCACGAAGGAATCTAAAAAGATTATTAAATAAAATTCTATGCCGTAAGGATAAATAATTAATTCGTTGAAGTCGTAAAAAGTTAAATTTTCCTCTTTAAAAAAATATAGTTAGTCATCTATAACGTTTGTCAAATGGCGTATTTTTTTCAATAAATATTTCTGACATATTTTATTAATTAAGTATAAAAAAATATTATAATAATTGATTACCAATGTTTTTCAAACATTTTAGAGGTTTAGCAATCGATAGTTTGTTGGATGCTTTTTTGTTAAATCGCTGGAAATCATATGCCTTTGTTTTTTAATTATTATGGGGTTTCAAGTTTTTACTTTGATTTACACTACAACTACCGTCAGAGAAACTTTACCAAAAAATTAATCTATGAGTATATATCAAAAATAAACTACAAAACTAAAATTAATTAATTAGTACATATTAAATATTGAAAGTTTAAAAAATATTTTAGCCAGTTTATGAAATCTAATATAATTTTACATAAAAAAAGAAATAAGAAAATAGTTATTGCGGTTTGGATTTCTTTTCCGGATGCACTGTACATGCCATGTGTGACGTGGAACCCTCCCGAAGTAATGATTCACATCTACTGGCGAGTATAAGAGACACCGTAAAGTAATTCACCATTCACAGTATGGTGCAGTGGTAACGCGCCGGACTGAGATGAACAAGCCTGGAATTCAAGAAAGGAGACCTGGGTTCGAATTCCAGTACGTGTATTTTTTTTCTCGGCCTTCAAAAAATCGTCAACTTATCTTGTCTCCAGTTATAAGTCGTCATAAGTGATACCCGTACCGCACCTTGGATTTAAAGCATCCCTATACGAGGTGCTAAGGTGAGCGGTTTGAACCTGTATTGGTAGTTCAAGAAGCTTGCTGAGAGCAGTTTCTTCTTGGGTGGGAAGGTGTGACGTGGAACGTCCCCTTCTGAAGTGATGACTCACAACTACTGGTGAGTAGAAGAGACGCCGTAAAATAATTCACAGCCAGTCCGTATAATGCAGTGGTAGCACGCCACCCTGAAATGAAAAGGCCTGAAATTCAAGGATAGGATACCAGGTTCGAATCCTGGTACGGGTATTTTTTCCGTCTTTAAAAAAATCGTAATTGTATCTCGCCTCCAGTTATGGGTCGTCACACATTGGTTGTGCGCGAAATTAAAAAAAAAAGCGTCACTATTTGCTTCTTATTTATGATATAAGTGCCTTAATCTTAGCCGAAGAAAATTTATACATTTTTTTTGTTAAATAGACCCTATGTGTTAAGCAGATAGACAGAATAACTGCACAGGACAAAAATTATTTAAATCTTGCACAAACGCTATAGGCAAATAAAATCTAGCTGACCGCGATATTTGCAGTATTCAATTGACTATTTAACAACAACGAAATTTAAAATTTTTGATTTAAGCGGATTAATAACAAAGATTAAAAACTTTATTTAATAATTATTTATCAAATTACTTAATTTTTAACGTAAATGCAAATTTTTAGGGGTTAAAGTTGCTTAATTTTTTGTATATTTTGTAAAAAGGTGGAATTAAAAAAAATTCTGCGTTCTTATTTGTTAAAAAAAAAACACGTCATTACCGCACAATATTTTAAATGGTCCCCTCATGTCTGCATTTTTATTTTCAGCGTCATCCAGATATAATTCAACCATAGTTAATAAGAAAAGGCGCTGGGTTTATCCTGCTTATAAAAAGATGAAAAACATTTTCAATTTTGTGCTCCAGCTCCCCATTGTGGAGCAAAAACAGGCTGAACCCGGCTGGGTTGTAATTTTTTGCCTATTTTAAGTTGTTTTTTTGTTTAGGAGCCGGTTTTTTATTTATTTTATAGTGCTTACAGGTTAAGATATTCCTAGGTAACCACGGGATTGGGACGTCCAAATCTCAGCTCTTCTAGACACTCTGGGTACTTTTTATATTTCCGTTTGTTTTGATCATTGTTATTTTTTTTAATTGGAAAATATTTTTACTATTGAAATATTTTACTTGGAAACTTTTAATTTAAGTTAACCATTCTCAAAAAAAAAATTATTGTTTAAGATTTATGACATTATGATTTTTAATACATTTCTTTTTAATTGATTATTTTTGGTATAAACAGTGCTGTGACATCAACTGAAAACAACGGTAATATTGGTTAAGGATTCTATTTTTCTCCTTTCAGGGACGCATTCAGGTATTTTCCTAGTGAAAATGAAGTTTTTTATGTCTATTTTTATATATCTTTTAAAATTTGCATATAACCAAGTCTAAATCCATTACTACATAAGAATTTACAAAGTATCAGTAGATATTTTTTTGAACACTTATCGCTCATCGGCCTCAAAGAAAGAGAACATATTTGATCATCGGACTTCTGTGTTTTCTTATAATTTATGCTTGCGATATGGGTAATTATAATAAATATAAATATCTATTGGTAGGATTTTTCGATAAAATTTTTTAAATTTGCTTTTATCTGCGATGCATTTAGCACAGATTACGACAAATTATGACTTTCAAGGCAACCCAAAAATATTTCCCAAAAAAAGTATAATAAGTCAGAGTGACGCGTATTTTTGGCCGACTGCGATGCGACTGTCGCAGCGTCAAGGATCCTTACTTTTTCCTCTTGAAACTTACGCATGGGGTGAAACTGCCTGGTTTTTCTGTTCTATTTTTAAAGTATTTTCAGAAAGGTATTTTAATTTCATTAACATTAAATCCATATTTATTCGTTTTATTTTAGAATCAGCAGCAATACAACGGCTTTTTTTTTAAAAAGTTCTTAAATGGAGCGACAGTCAATTTGGCTTGTTAACTTTTGTTCAAGCGATGATTTCGTTTTTTAGGTGAATTATAAAATTATTAATATTAAACCTATTCTTTTAAACCAATCAAATTTTGACGTTTAAAAGACTTGTAAAAAATGTCGAGGCTGTGGCGCAGTTGCAGATCCCCTGGATCAAGTCCCGGCTGAGAAACACTGCATTGTGATAATATTGTTTGTTAATATTTTTATACGTAGTATTTAGTTGCTAAATTAGTGCTGAGTAACATCAGCCTTGCGTATCCTGCTTTATGCAAATAAATAAACTTTTATTTGTGTTTTGGTGAATATCTATTTTTAAAAAAATTTTAAAACTTTATTTAAGCGTTAGTCTGTTTTTCGTGCCAAAACAAGGAGAGGACTTTGGTCAATTAATGAAGATAATGTTTTGTGCAGAATAATGCTGAATTATTTTATTAAACATAACAACGATTTTCGTTTTAGCGTAAAAATTAATTAATTACTACGTGTGCATGAGTCTTAAAAATATTATAAACTTTGTAATTTTTCTTAAAACGATTTATAATTTTATTAATGACGCACCAAACTATATTTGAACTATTCCTCTTAAAGTCTAAGGGTCCTCTTGACCTCCCTTGGGATTTAAGGAAAAACTTGAGGTAAAGGTGTAAGTGAAACTGTTTATGCAACGCACTTGAGATAAATTCGCTTATTTGAACCACTTAAATGCAAAATTAAAGGAATAATTCCCCTTCAACGTTTTATGCAACCGGACCCAGGCGCCTATATAGTATTTCGCCGAGGGTGGGGGCGAATTTTGTTATTGTTCTTGCTTTATGCAAAATCCAGCTTTTATTATCGTTTGTAACAATGTGCAAATGACACTAGGTACTATATTTTTTTCTACTGGGCGTTATATATAAATTATAATAATTTCGTTTTAAACAAAACTAAATGCAATAAATATCTGAATTAAACGTGTCGTATATACCATCTTGATGTGCGCTTTTTACATTCGCAAATCGCAATACTAAAGGCGTAAAATAAAGTAAAGAATGAAAATGTTGTAAAATCAATAAAGTGAGCTAGCTGTTGCTTTTACGCAAAGTACTTTTGTTGCAACGGTATGACAAATAATACGACGCTGTTTTATATACACAGTTTTGTTAAATTCCTATTTTTGTGAGATCTGGGTGCAATATATATGTTTTTATAAACCAAAAAATATTGCATATAGATTTTGTTATTGTTCTTTAAACATTAGTTCATGAACAAAAAATTATTTTTTAGATTGAATTTAATTTAACCCACTTTAAAATTTTTTGTATTGCGTCAAAAGAACGCTTTCACAAATAAAATTTCTATAACGCCAGGAAAATTTACTCCCTTAATATGGGGCTGATTGGACTAAAATTTTGATATGCAGTAGATTTTAATCCAAAAAATATCAAATTTTATGTATTTAAAAATGGGTTTTGTATTAAAGGAATAATCCGTTCCGGACGATATAAGAGCTGGATTTGTAAAAAGTGCCCTTTAACACAGTTTAAATAAAAAATATTTTTTTACATCCAGGCGTTAGGCGTTAAAATATTTTAACTATGGATTCAATATTGGCCACAGTATTGTAGGTGAAGTAGCCGAAGTACAAAGGCGCACTTTATTTTTTTTACACAACAGTAATAGTTTGTAAAGTGTTTTTCCTGTAATTTTTTTTTTTTTAAAAATCAAACACAAAATAGTTTTTTCTTAAGCGTAAAAAACCCAAAAATCAAGCTACTCTATCACAATACATTTTATGTCAAATAATGTCAAATAATGAATGACATTAAGTAATTTTTTTTGTTTTTTTTAGATTAAGTGTGACTTTCTATGTAGGATAACTGACTTAATTTCAGCCACCGTTTTTACACATATAACTTAATTTTTTCCCGTTTGCAAACTTATAGCTATTAGCAAGACTTTAAATAATTATGTTAAAACCTTAAAAAACACAAATTTTAACAACATGTGTTTTTAACGCCAAGAAAATAACCTGAATTTTTTTACTGCATTTCAATAATCTTTGAGAAATTCCTATATAGGTTTATTGATAGGTAAAACCTAGCCAAATGGGAATTGGATTACGCCAGCCCGCACAGATGTTTACTACATAATTCTTATGAATGCATCCATCCCCCAAAGGAAATAACCTGACATTTTTACTGTGTTTTAATTTACTTTCACAACTTTTTGAAGCAATGGTATTCTATATCGTGGTAAGTAGTGGGTTGGGTATGGAAACTCCATTGACATTGATATTTACTATTATTCACTATATGAATGCATCCTTCCGCCAAGAAAATAACGTGACTTTTTAACCTGTTCTATATTATTTTTAAGAAATTCCTTCCGGTCTATTCGAAATTTAATACAACCTAGTAAATTTTTGGCTATGTAACTCCACCCATACACATCATCGTGCAAATCGTGTTAAACAGGTTTTTTCATGTGAATTTTAAAGTGGCCGAAATTAATGGAATCTTAAAATGCGCAGTTAGTTAAACGCATTGCAAAGTGATTTTGAAGAAAATATTAAAACATTAAAATTAAAAATTTGAGCCTTAAATAGAAGTTATTTTAAGGTTATATAGTGTTTTGTTCTAAATTTGATGCAGTTTAAACATAAAACAAAAATCCAAAAAATTACAAAAAATTCATTTTTTGTATGAAAATATTGATAATGCAAAATAACTTAAATAAAAAACTTTTGCAAAAACACTTTATTCAACATTTATTCAGTTATTTTCGTGCTAGATTTTTTGTGTTTTAGAAATAAGCCAATTTTCTAACACCCTAAATTGGTGGCCGAAATTAAGGCCTCGCCGAAATTAAGTCAAATACCCTATATGTCACAGATTTATCAAAAGATTTGTTGTGGTTCTGAAGAAATTATTTCGATGATCTTTACACAACACAACTGTTGGGGCACAGCCGAAATTCGGAGTCTAAAGGTAAACCCAATGTGGCTGCAACAGTTGTTTGTTGGATTAAAAAATGCTCCCCATTAAGTAACCACTCAAATCACGAGAATGTGACGTCATTTTATCAAACAAATACTCGGAACTAAATCGGCTCTCATTGGCTGATAAAGTGACGTCAGATTCTTGTGATGTGAATGATGTGACTTAATGGGACGCTTTTTTTAATCCAACGAACAACTGTTGCAGCCACGTTGGGTTTACCTTCAGTTTACCTATCAAATACAATCCTATTGTTGCCTTTTGCTAACTGTGTGTAACCAGTTTTCTCAAATTGTGTTTGCAGTGTTCCTGAAACTCCTTTATTGGAAGCCAGTGGATTAGAAAACTATGTCACATTGTTTGGTAAATTGTTGGACAAAAATTAATGTAGAGCCTGTAATATTTGTTTACAGTGTTTCGCTTGGACTTTATTTTAATGTATACACAGCTTTTTACTACTGGCATGCTTGTAAACTTAAAATATATGACATATATTTTAGTGAAAACTCATTAAAAAGAATTCTCTATAAATTATATCTAATAAAACTTTTTAAGTTTATACTGGTATATCTAAAAATTCCTGTAAATTTTACCTGTTTTCTGTAAAAATTTGATTAATAAGGGTTTGTTATAGGGGTTTATTGGTGCATTAGTAGCCATTATGTTTGCATAATGCACTAAAAATAAAATTATTTTGATTTTGAAATTCTATATTATTGTATGCAATCATCTTATCTCCAAACACATTATTCACTACCAAGTTATTAAATTAAAAAGTCCAACAAACATATTTAGTTTCACTATTCGTTAAGAAATATAAAATAAGTACGGTTTAATTTTAAACCAAAGAAGTATATGTTATATATTTCGGTATGAAAATATATGCAGAAAATTATCAGAATGAAAACGAGAGATCTGCATTTTGCCATCAACTACAGACTGAACGTAATATCAGTGATGTTCGCGTACAGGTTTGTGTTTTAGGCGTTTTTGGACATTTTTTAAGTGGTTATGTTGTTATTTTCTTTTGTTACATATAACATATAGAACGCAGGGCATTTTTACTTTTATTACAGCTTCAATGGTTTTTTTAGTTAAATCATTTGTTCTCGTAGCCATGATAAAAAATTCAAAAAAATTATTAATAATTGTTTCGAATACATGTAGCTCTCGCAGTGAGATTTAAAACACTGAGCCAAAAATCGTGAAAATTCAGGGAACTTGAAGTTTAAAGTTTCATGTGGTTAAAAGTTTACACATTAGTTTCTGAAAACGCTAACTCCTTATTTAGCATCCAAAACCTCGGAAGCTGTTGCAAATATCTCTGGGCAACACTGGGAGCATGACGCGAATGAGAAAAACCCGATATGGGAAACAACGCGTTTTCCACGCGTTTGTTTACATCCTTAAATTGTCACTTGTCGCTGTGGTGTGAATTCGGCCAAAAAGTTAGAGTGAAATAGGTTTCTTTCTAGGAGTATGCAGCAAGTTACTCGACGTATTCGCAAATCGTTTTCAGCGTACCAGCCTTGGTTTTGGCAGTGGTGATTGGGGCTATCAGTGATAAACACGGTCGTAAGCCTTGTCTCATTTTGTCGCTCTTCGGCTCTGTATTAGGTTCATTTCCTTATATTGTGTCCAGCAACATTTATACGTCTCCGTTTTGGATTTTTCTCATAGGATCTCTGATTAATGGTAATGTTTTATCTGTATAATTAAATAACATTATGTAAAATTTTTGTTAGATTTTAGTTTACAGTCTTAGAAATGATACTGAAAATAAAAATATACCTGAGAATAAAAGCAATTATTTATTAAACACAACACACATAAATTGGAACATACCACTATTTAAGTGCATTTTTTTACTTTATAATTATTTAAATACAAAAATAAGCCAAAGTTTGAATTTGAAGGGGTGGTCCCTAATAATGGGATTTTTTAAACTTAATTTTAAGCGGTGAAACGATTTTGAACCTATTATCCTGCTCGCTTTTTAAAAAAATTTAATTTTCATGATCCTATAAAAAGAGAGATATTTCAGTTTAATTGTAATGAAATGTTGGGCAATTCCCGTTTAAATATTGTAAAAAAGCGCAGTGCAAATCCATTTATTGTAACAAATCCATTTTTACGCCAAAACTTACATAAATTACATTGACAAAATAACATTTGTATTGTTATGTGTCACTCCGTATTTGAAACTTTAATTGAAAAACAATCAACCATATTAATAACTTTTAATCCCAAAAACATAAATTTACACCTTTTTGTGCTCTAGGGATCAAAATTCCCAATATGGTGTAATATTTTTTTTTAAATTCAATTTATCTTACTAATTTATTTGTAAAAAAATAAAATTTCAACTAAGCTTTCAGATGAATTATGAACTGCAATATCTTAATGATTTCTTATATTAATAATTTTTTCATTTCATATATTTTAAGAAACCAATAAAAAAATTAAAACAAGAAAAAATTTCAAAAATCCAGTCATAAATTAATATTTGTAACATTAAAAAAAGTTATTCTGGAGAGAAATTTTGGCGCCTAGAGACTAAATAGAAAACAGTGAAATACAATACAAAAAAACATATCTTTTTTAACAGATAAAACATTAATTTCTTGAGGACTAACTGGTTCCATGATCGTTACAATGATGATTTCTTTTGCTATGGTTACCGATGAGGCAGAAAATCATGAAGTCTTGACAAATCGCATGGCAATACTTTCAGCATTTATATCTTTAGGTAAAAATAAACCATTTTTTGTTTATCCAAAATATTGTCAAACAACATTAAAAATGCTGAAAATTAGGTGACGTGCAAAATCATCATAAAAGTAGTGTAAAATCACCATGGCAAAATTCACCATAACGTAGTGCGAATTCACCATAACAATCAGAAATGCGTTTGCTAACTAAAATGTGTAAAAAGCAAAATTTTAATCATAAAAGCATTAAAAATGTTTAAATTTTTTCCTAAGCGTAAGCAAAGCCCTAAAATCAAGCTAAATTTTATCATGATAAAAGTTTGGTTTATATTTCAAGTGTCAAAATTTAAAAGAAATATTGCAAACGCATTGTATTGATGGTGAATTTACACCACCTTATGGTGATTTTGTAATGTTTATGGTGATTTTGGCCTATGGTGAAATTTGTCCATGGTGTTTTTATACGGACCCAAAAATTAACCCCTTATTGTCAGCTTCTCTTAATTCAAGTAAAAAAAACCATATACTTCTTATAAATTTATACATTAATGTGATATTTTATTCAAAATTGGCGAAAATTGTGATTTTTCTATAAATAATAAAATGTAAAAGCAACAGATTTTGTGTATTTGAATTTAAGGTTTATTGGTAAGACTTTAAAAAAAGATGTAAGCAAGCAAAAAATTTTTACAAAGAATTCTAAAAAAATCATTTCAACAAAATTCTATCCCTTTATGGTAATTTAAAAAAGTAAACTAAATTTTGCTGTTTAAAAAATATACTTAGCCGTCTCTATAACGTTTGTCATATGGCGTAATTTTGTTATAATATTTCTGACAATATTTTATTAATTAAGTATAAAAAAATATTGATTGATTACCAATGTTTTTCAAATTTTTTATAGGCTTAGCAATTGGAAGTTTATTGGAAGCTTTTTTGTTAAATCGCTGGAAATCATATGCCTTTGTTTTTTTAATCATTATGGGCTTTCAAGTTGTTACTTTGATTTACACTACAACTACCGTCAGAGAAACTTTAGCAGAAAATCAATCTACGAGTATCTACCAAAAATACACTACAAAACTAAATATATGTTTAAATATTAAAAGTTCAAACAATTATTTTAGTCATGTTTATGAAATACATATATTTTACATTAAAAAAATCTAAAAATAGTTATAGTAAGGCTAGGTGATTTCGTTCTAGTTATCTGAACGAATTTATTTTCGCGGTTTAGATTACCGTATGCACCAACCAATCAGTGTGGTAAAATTCTCGTCATTAATGCTATTCTCTGTTTTTTTAGTTATACTGGGAAAATGGTGACGAAAAAATTTTCGTTTGAGCTCCTATAACTTTTGAACGCGCCGCGATCAATATGCAAATATCTTAATTTAAGGTCCTTGAATTTTTGGCTACCTCCTGGAAAAAATTTGTTTCAAAAATTTTGGGGAGTTAGCCCTAAAATACTCCAACTTTTAGGGACAATTTTTTTCAGCCAAATTTCTAACCTTTTACCATATGAATCCTTACATCTGAAAATTTTTGTGCAGATTGCCCATACTTTCCTGAGCTCAAAATATATAGTTTGTTAGAGGAACCCTACTTGGGTCGGTATCCCGAGGGCTTAAAAGGGGGTCAATTTTACGATTTTTGCAAAAATCCTTCGTATATGGGGGCAGCAAGTGCACTTTTTGGCATAATGCTCAAAAACTGTTTGAGCCACAGGTTTGACACCAGGGGGGATTTATCCGGTATTTTATGCTCTAACTTTTGGTGACAGTCCCAAAAACTTTTTATGCCCTAAGGCACTGCAATGGGTGAACCCTAAAAATGTTAACTTTAGACACAATAGCCAAGTAATAGATCATTATAAAGCTCTTGGCGTGTTGACTTCAAAAATTTTAAAAAATTTGCTCTAAATGGTCGGGTAACCAAAATACAGACCCCTTTGTACCCCAAAAATTAGTAAGGGGTGATTACTTCGCTTTTATTATTTATAAGTGTTTATATTCGTTTAAAAGCCCTATGCGTGTTGATCTATTTATTTATTTATTTATTAGAAATAAGATGCACAGGTCACACAAAGGAGACAAACATAGGTGTAAATATAATGAGTAATACAAAATGTCAATAAAATAAACTAATACAAACTAAAGATATTACACACATTAAAAATATTATATTTAACACTTTACTCATAACTTACAGTTTTTTTAATTTTTTTGAAGATTTTTCTTAAAATTTTTGACGAACTTAGAACTAACTACTTCCGAAGGCAATTTATTCCAAAGATCAATTACCCTGTTTGGGAAAAAGTATTTAGCAACATCAAGTCGATACTTTCCTATTTTAAGCTTAAACGCATGTCCTCGAGTTTTAGAGTTGGTATCTATAGCAAAAACTTATTAATATTATTATCGATAATTTTGTTAACTATTTTGTAAACATAAATCAGGTCTTTTAATAGACGTCTTTTCTCTAAACTATCTAAATTTAACTCACATAATCTTCTGTTATAATCAACATGAGGAAAATGAAACTTTTCATATATCCTGCGAGTAAACGTTTTTTGTATTTTTTCTATTTCTAAAATATCTTTTGCTAGATATGGTGACCACACAACTGATTTGAATTCAACCAGCGGTCTTACATATATTTTGATTCCAAAAATATTAATTTTAGATTAAAATTTTTTATGGCCACCCGGTTACATACCCCCAAATGTGAAAAATGGTAATTTTGTCAATTTTTTATTTTAAGTGTCGTGTTTATACTCATATGAAACTTCTCGACACGCTGATTTTAAAAATATATGATTTATTAAATTTTTTTCTGTGGTTAGCCAATTTTTGCACCCATCAATGCGACCCGCGAGTAATATATCATTATAAAGCTCTTGGCATGCTGACTTCAAAAATTAAAAAAATTTGCTCTAAATGGTCGGGTAAACAAAATACAGACCCCTTTTTACCCCCAAAATAAGTAAGGGGTTATTACTTTGCTTTTATTATTTATAAGCCGTGTTTATATTCGTTTAAAAGCTCTATGCGTGTTGATTGCAAAAATATTAATTATAGGTTAAAATTTTTTATGGCCACCCGGTTACATACCCCCAAATGTGAATAATGGTAATTTTGTCAATTTTTTTTTTTAAGTGTCGTGTTTATACTCATATGAAACCTCTCGACACGCTGACTTTAAAAATATATGGTTTATTAAATTTTTTTAAGTGGTTAGCCAATTTTTGTACCCATCAATGCACCCCCTAAAATTCTTAAGAGATAATTTTATTAAAATACCGTCATGTTTGCACTCATATGAAAGCTCTCGACACGCTGATGTTCAAAATATTATTTTTTACTCAATTTACCCAGTGTTTACCATTTTTACAACCCATAATTTACCCCCAAAAATTTTTAGGGGTCATTTTTATATATTTTATTAAATACCGTCGTGTTTATACTCATATTAAAGCTCTCGACTCGTTGATTTAAAAAATTTTAGTTTTAACTCAAATCAACCCATGGTTTTCATTTTTACAACCCACAATGTACCCCCTAAAATTTTTTGGCTGTACATTGTGGATTGTAAAAATGGTAACCATTGGTTGGTTTGAATTAAAAATAATATTTTTAACATCAGCGTATTGAAAGCTTTCATATGAATAAAAACATGACACTATTATAATAAAATCACTTCTTAAGACTTTTATGGGGTACATTGATGGGTGCAAAAATTGGGTGACCACTAAAAAAACCTAATAAACCAAATATTTTTGAAGTCAGTGTTTCGAGAGCCTTCATATAAGTATAAACACGACACTTAAAATAAAAATTAAAAAAATTACCATTTTTTATACTTCGGGGTATTTGGGGGTATGTAACCCGGTAACCATAAAAATTTTTAGCCTAAACTTAATATTTCTGCAATCAGAACGTATAGAGCTTTCAACCGAAAATAAACACGGCTTATAAATAATAAAAACAAATAATCACCCCTTACTAATTTTTGGAGTACAAAAAGGTCTGTATTTTGGTTACCCGACCATTTAGAGCAAATTTTTTTAAATTTTTTAAATCAGCACGTAAAATTGACCCCTTTACGCCCTCAGGATACCCGACCCAAGTAGGGTTCCCCTAACAAATTATATATTTTGAGCTCAGGAAAGTATGGGCAATCTGCACAAAAATTTTGAGACGTAATGTAAGAATTCATATGGTAAAAAGTTAGAAATTCGGCTGAAATAAATTGCCCCTAAATTTGGGGGGTTTTGGGGCTATGGGCACGGGGGGGGGTTGGGGGGGGGGTTAATTCTGAGAAGGGGGTTTAACCCCCCCCCCCCCTCAGATATGGGGGGGGGGGGAAAGTTAACCCCCCCCCAATTTTGGAAAAATGAAGAAAAAAATGTCTTTAAAATGACTTAACTAACTGCTTCTAAAATTAAGTTTTGAGGTCAAAAGTAATGTTTTAAACAGTAAAAAGCTCAAAAATGCAACAAAAAAGGCTCTTTGACCTAAAACTAGTGTTTTTTATCTTTTTTTTTTTAAATCGCAAAACGATATAGGTAAAATGCAGTCCAGAAAAAAAACGATATAGGTATTTTGCGTTTCTCGCAATTTAACCCCCCTTAATTTGGGGTTTAACCCCCCCACTCCGGACCAACTTGCCCATGTATGGGCTAACCCCTCAAAATTTTTGAAAAAACATTTTTTTCAGGAGGTAGCCAAAAGCTCAAGGACCTTAACTTTAGATATATGCATATTGATCGCGGCGCGTTCAAAAGTTATAAGAGCCAAACAAAAATTTTTTGTCACAATTTTCCCAGTATCGCTAAAAAAACAGAAAAAAGACGTGCCATAGAACAACCTTAGCCGTAGCTAAGGTTGTTCTACACAACCTAAGCCGTAGAAATTTCAAAAAGTTTTTTCTGTAGATTGGACCCTGTAGAGCAGTATAGACAGAAAAAAATTAATTAAATCTTGCAGAAACGATAGTGCATAAGAAAAGACAAAAAGCTGTGAAATCAAAAAGGTTTTAAAGAGAAAAAAGGTTTTAATCTTGCTCACAAAAAGCTGTAAATTTTTTTTCAATTTTTTGCTCTACAGTGGGAAACTCGTAAGTTGTAAGCTGAGTCTGCCCGGCAGTATTTTTTTCCTAATTTAATGTATTTTTTTGGTTTAGGAGAACCATTGTATATATTTTTGATTGTTTATATTTTTTTATTTTTTTTATTTTTATAATAGTTGATGTATACACTCCCCGATTTGAAAAAGATTTTGACATTTCTCACTTGTTTTGATTATTGTCATTTTTTGAAATATTTTACTAAGAAATTTCCAATTTAAGTTAACAATTTAAATTTTTAAAAAATTAGATTTATGACTTCATAAAAATCATATATTTTAAAGTTCATAAATCTTTTATTATTTTGTAACAGATTTTTTTTACTGATTATTTTTGGTTTAAACAGTGCTGTGGCATCACTCGAAAATAACGGTAATATTGGTTGCGGATTCTATTTTTCTCCTTTCAGGGACGCATTCAGGTATTTTTCTAGTGAAAATAAAGTTCTTATTAGTTTTTATACCGTTTTTAAGTTTGAGTATTACCAAGTCTAAATAAAATTATCAAACAAAAACTGTGCATATAGTTACAAAATCTTCATAATTATATCTCACCGACGGAATATTTAATTTATACAAAAAAAGATCGTAGGTTACAATCATAAATGGTATATTAAATCTCCATTTTTGCCAAAGATAAATATTCATTAAACGTTTTTGTCAGTAAATTTTTTTCATATTTTAATTACGGACATCAGCCAAAACAAAAATTTTCTGGCACTTGCTTCATACAAAAGGCAAAAATAATCTCTTATACATTTTTAAAATTCCCTATATATATGTAGTACGTGAAGTGAAGGCACATATGTACATGTTTGCATATTTTAAAGTTTTAAAACGTTGGCCATTTGTAGTTTATTTTCTAGTTTGTTTTTTGAGTTCCAAACCACGGACGTATAAACTAAATTTTCTATTGAAACATCAAAGTGTTGGAAAATGCAAAAGTAAGAAAGAAGAAGGGGGTAGAAAAATTTACTAACGATTTATATCTTGATAAGCGATACAAACAAAAGTTAAAACGTTTATTGTCCGTTTATTTTAAACGTTTATTTAAATTAATGCAAAAGCTTTCGACTTTATAATCTTCGGTCATCTTCAGTTGTATACACTATAATAAATAAGAATGAATACAATATAAAGCTAAACCGAATTTGCATAATAAAATTTGTATATTGAAATAGCATGAAAATTACAAAAAATTATATTTTAAAAACAGCAAACCAAAAGAAAAGAAAATTAAATACCTAAAGTCTTCCAGGCTAAAATTAAGGGCGTAACCGCTCTCCGCCAGGCAGAAATAAACAATAAACCCGCGAGCGAGAAAAATTAAAAAAAGTTTTCAGCTGTATTATTTAGTTGCGTCATGTGTTTCTCTGCACGTGATCTATTCTTACAGAACGAGTGGTTAATTTATCACTCATCTACTTTTACCCTGACCTGATAGAATTTATCTTTAATATCTTTAAATTTAAATTATACAAAATTACAAAAAGGAATATGTATAATTTAAATTTAAAAATATTAGGTGTTTAATTTTCTTCTCGTTTTGTTTTGCTGTTTTTAGAATTTAATGTAATTTGCATGTTATTTTAATATATTTTATTATGCAAATTCGGCTTAATGAAATGAAATTGAATGAGAACTTTATTTCAAAGAAACACAAATATAAAATTGGATATATATGAAATGCAATTAAATACAATTAAAACACAAAAATCATGAATTAATCAGAATCCATAAAATAATACCGATGCATAATAATAATAGTGCTGTAACGTTTACAAGCTTTTGTGTCTTTCCTGTCTATGTATTTACATGACAAAATAAATTTATTTATTTATTTATTTATTTATTTATTTATTTATGCATATTATATTATAACGTTCAATGCGGTATAAACAATCTAAAAAATATTTCTTTAAAGAAATAAAGTAAGGACACAAGAGCCTTTCGGCTACTAAAAATGCCCATCAATCTTTAGAAAGATTTTAAAATTTTGATTTTTAATTTTGTTCTTAAAACTTTGTAGAGAAATTGAATTAACTATATCAACTGGAAGATAGTTCCATTATTTGCTAACGTGGGAGCTGTATGAATAAAACATTTTTTTTTTGATTGAGGAATTTTTAGTTTAAGATTCTGATCGTTTTTACTTGTTTAAGGTCGGTTAATTTTTTCATAATGCACAAACATACATTTAAAGCAAACTTAATTCGTCTTTTTCCTAATGATTCTAAGTTATACAATTTTAGGCGTTTCAAATAACTGTCTTCAGGATAAAGGCCACATCTAATGTGCAATTTTCTTGTATAATAACGTTAAACATTTTGTAAAGTATCTATGTCTTTACAAAGGTATGGTGATCAAACTTGACGACAGTACTCAATGATTGGCCGCATATATGCCTTGTATGCAGTCAAAAAAGCGCATTTTTATTCAATGTTTGAAAGCTTAAAAAATTATATTTGCCATTTTATATGCATTACTTGCAACTTTATATTGTATTCATTCTTATTTATTATAGTGTACAACTGAAGATGACCGAAGATTATAAAATCGCAAGCTTTTGTATTAAGTATGTGGACAATAAATGTTTTAAACTTTTTTTTGTATCGCTTTATCAAGATTTCTGTTTTCCCCAGGAAAATCTATTGTTCAATTATTTATATTGTTACATAAGATTTTACAGAGTTTCAGAACTTAATTTTTTTAGAACACTTCTCGCTCCTCGGCCCCAGAGAAAAAGAACATATTTGATCATCGGACTTCTGTGTTTTCTCATAATTTATTCTTGTGATATGGGTAATTATAATAAATATAAACATCTATTCGTGGGTTTTTTCTGATAAAATTTTTATTTTAACACTTTTTTATGTTATTTTATTTTCCTTAGTTTAATTTATTGCTGTTTTTATCATATGCATTTTTTTATATCATAATCATCGTCAAAATCTGTATAAAGTACTCATGTTTAAGACTATTTCTGGGTTTCCAAACAAAGTCCTAATAACCAACCAAAGTTCCTAATAAGTCAGACTGGCTTGTATTTTTTTACCGACTATGACTGATTCTGTCGCACAGCAAAAAACCATATTTTTTCTCTTGAAACAAATGCCCAGCTGCCCCTTTTTTATTTGCTCCATTATTAGAGTATTTTTACAAAGCTAGTTTTTTTTTCATTAACATTAGGTGCAGAATACTAATTCATGGTGTATTTTTTATTGTTGCGTAATTAATACTAATCGATGTATCAGGTCACACTGAGAGAAAAATTGTATTAACCAAAAATTAATTCCCAACGGTTAGAGTTATTAACAAGAATACCGCTTGCTTATTTCCAATGTTGTTTTTTATGTAGACCATTTTTTAAAACAAAACATTTCTACTAAACTAATATTGAAAAAACTTCATAGATTTATGATAAGGTACCAAAAAGCTTAAATTTTAAATTTGGTTCAATTATGAAAAGTATGAAATGAATAATACCATTTTAAAAATATCATTTTAAAAGATTTTCATGGTGTGTTTTAGAAGATTTTTATAATTGCAAAATGTTAAACTTAAAGAAGTGAAATGCCTTTTTTTATAGGCAGTTCACTTTTTTTTAAGTAAAACTTTGAATAGCTGACAAATAATACCAGAATAACAGCAAACAAAAGAACACCAAAAAACACACAACTATAAAACACAAATTAATTTTTTTTTTAAAATGACAGTACTCATTTATTACTTTTTTGAATTAAACCAAAATTAAAACTCAAGCTTTTTGGTACCTCTAGCATGTTCCCTATTAAGTTTTATTAATATCCGTCCAATAAAAATGTTTTCTTTTAAAAAACGGTGTATAAAAATCACATTGGAAATAACCTAGTAGTATTCTTGTTAATAACTCGTTAACCGTTGAAAATTAATTTTTGGTGTAATACCATTTTTTTCTCAGTGTGACCTAATACATCGATTAATACTAATACTAATTAAAACGCAAAATAAAATACACCCTGAATTAGTATACTGACCTTTTAAATCCATATCTTATTTCTTAGGCTTAGCAATACAACAGCTCTTTCTAAAAAAAGTTCTTAAATGGAGTGACAGTCAATTTGGCTTTTTGACTTTTCTTCAAGCGATGATTTCGTTTTTCAGGTGACTTATAAAGTTATTAAACCTAGTTTTCTAAACCACTGAAATGGTGACATTTAAGAGATTTGTGTTTTGACGAATTTCAGTTTTGAAAAACGATTCAAAAATTTTATTTAATTGTTAGCCTTATTTCGTTATTGATTTTTATTTATAAAAGTATAGCGGGATCTGTCTTAAATTATATGACATCATTTTTAATGTTTGTACTTCAAAAATCCGATTTTAAAAAATTGTAACCTGAAATAAAAAAAAATAAGTAAACAAAAAGAAATAGAAATCGACTTTTCACAGAGGAATGAAACCATTTTTTTCGTTTTTGAAAACAATGATTGTTTTGTTTTTGTTTTTAGCATGAGTTTGATGACGCCATTTTTAAAATCCGTCCTTAAATTTCGTGATAGTGTCATTATTATATTTTCTTTGGTGTTCGTGGTGGTAAAGACATTAATATGGTCGTTCTTAACCATGGAATGGATGGTGTATGCAGGTTAACGTTTTATAATTAAAAATTATACTTTTAGCCTGAAAGTATCCGATTAAAAAATAATGAAATATATGGTTTATTTTAATTATTAGTGAAATTATTGACCTTGTTGTCCAAAATTTTACTTTTTGAACATACTTAGAGACACCAAAAATTTGATGTTATAGCAAAAATCAAAAAAGCGAAACACTCAGTGCAATTTATACACAAAAATTATGGTTAGACTTAATAATTGATAATGATATGTAAGTTTAAGTTAAAGTTTATTTATTTCGCATAAAAGAGGATACGCTAGGCCGTTGTTACTCATACTATACATATATAACAATATTAACATTATTACAATGTAGCTTGTCGCTTGTCTCAGTCGTCGGGACTCGATCCAAGCACCTTCAAACGATTCTAGGACACGAGGGTACTGGACAAGAGGGCACTGGACACCAGGGTACTGGACACGAGGGTACTGAGCTAAGAAAAAATACGTTTGCCAAAAATATGTAAATTTTTTAAACTGAATGAGCTGAACTAAATTTTTATCGTTGTTTGAATTCGTACACGTTATATAATAGCAAAAACAAAAAGTTTTTGTGCAAAAAGAGCGGGAATTTTTTGGAAAAACCCAGAAAAAATATTTACACCTATAACCTAAAAAAAAATATAAATTAAAAATAATTAATAAAAAATCAAAATAGACAGATGGCCAAATTAATTAGAAAGAGTATAAAAATATATAAAAACAAAAACAAAAGTTACACGTTTCTGCGCTTCTCTGGACGTGTAATGGACAAATAAGTAAAATAGTTGCGCGTCGTCAGCAGAGGCTATTCTACTTATTTTACAACTAGAAACAAGCTGAAAATTTTTAATAAAACAATTTTAGTAAAATTATAAAAAATTTTTAAAAAAGTAAAGAATTAAAAAGCTAAATATGCATGAAAGATTAAAGTTAATTTTGGCAGCAAGGTTCTAGCACATGCAACCGACAAAAAGTTAACAAAATTAATAATGCTTAATTTTTAAAAAAAAATAAATGTATAGGATAATGTAAAGACGAACAATAGGATAATTAGATTAAAGAAAGTTAAATTAGACGAAATTTTTTAAAAAATATTTAAAAAAAAAAGGCTTAGGGGCCTGTAATAGAAAAGATATAAGTAAAAAAGAAAGAAATTACCTGTTGGAGGGGCCTGATCCATATAGTAAATAAAACAAAATTAAATAAATTAAATAAAATAAATTAAATTAAAAATAATTTTAATTATCAAAATATTTACCTAACGAAAGAGATATCGTGATTCTAGATGCAATCGAAAATGTAAACAAAAGATTTACAGGCTATACATTGTGCACATAAATTGTAAAAACAAAGTAAAACCAAGAAAAATTGAATTAATAGAGAAAATTTAAAAAAACTAAAGATATACAAAGAACCGACATAATACAATAAAAAATATGCAAAGAAATAAAGGTAACAAAAATAATAAAAGCATTAAGTAAATAAAAAAGTAAAAGTATACGCTTGGTTGAAACACCTTAATAATACATGAATTACCAGAATGTGAACATAAATATGCAAATTTTTTGGCAAAAATTTTTCTAACAATTAACTTAAATTGAAAGCATAAAAATCGATTTTAAATGCGAAAACAAAAACAATGAAGTATAAAAGTACAAGCTAATGCAAATAAAAACTTAAAACCTTATTGAAACTATCAGTATTAAAAACACCAAATCTAGCGAGACTAGGTTTATATTTAACAAAAAATTTTTTTAATTGTTCGAAAAGTTCGTTTTTGTTATACCCTAGTTGTAAAAATTCAAAATATAAAATTTTAATTTTTTCAAAAAAATTTTTCTTAGTATTACAAATACGTGAAAATCTGATTACTTGGGTAAAAAATACATTAAGCCCGATTTGTTGGCTGATATTACTGGATTTCCGAATATATCTTATAACTTTAAAATTGAGTCGGTTCGTTTTTAATTATAAATAACATTTTTGCTTGCTTAAATATAATGCAGTTTAATAATAAAAAAACTTTGTAAATTGTTTAAAAAACATCATACTAATTAAACGAAATTTTTAAAGGTCACTTAACACATAACTTAATTTATATAATGACTTTTTAATATAAAAACAATAATAATGTTTGAAACTTACCTCAAAGCTTTGGAGCTTCGAAACCCTGTTTTGCAAAAAAACAAGAAGTTAATATTAAACAATTATGAGTGGAAAGAGAACGCCATTGTTATTTAGAGAACGCCAAAGAGAACATCATTGTCCGAAATTATTTAATTACTGTTTTTTCTAAAACATATATTTGTATGAAAATACAAAGCGAATTCCGCAATTTATTTGCTGTCATTTTTTTAATTAGACACTTTTCATTGACTCTTGATTCAAGTAATTGATTTTTTTGATAAATCTTTAAAAAAAACTTCTGCAAAGATCTTGATCTTGAGCAAAAAAACTTGATCTCAGTAGTAGAAATGTGAAAAATATCTTCTTGCCTTTTTTAGTCCACTCTAGCTTAAGGAATTCACTTGAACACATGCGTTGATCATTTAAAACAAGACAAATAAAATGTGCTTTTAAAACCCAAAAACATACAAACAGTTTTGTAGATTTTTCACGTATGATATTTTATGCATTTACATCTAAATATAGGGTAGTGAGTAACTAAAATAATCCAACAACGGATCATTGGGAGTCTTCAAAATCCCACCGTTGCACAGTTAACTTTATTTTCCTAAGCCTAAGCAAAACCCAAAAAATAAGATAAACTTTATCATAATATTTTAATAATAGTGTGCTTTAAAAAAATTCGGATTGTTATGCATTAAGTTTATATCCCGCTCTATGCGAGAAGGTTATGTTTTTTGCTCGTGAGTACCTCGTGTCCAGTACCCTCCTGTCCCCGCTTGTTTATTGAATCGATTTTGCTGCGAGGTTGTGGTGAACGCGATTTTTTTAAGCCCAGTACCTTCGTGTCCCGTTCCCCCTTTGAAATGCAAGACTTGCGTTCTGCCACCGTTTCGCCACACACTCCATGGGTTATACCAAAAATATATAAACTGCACATAAAATGGCACAACCGCGGGAAACAAAAAAATGAACCCACTAAAAACCACTACTTAGTTTGCACACTATACAAAATATACAAACGTTTAGTATAGACATACAAAAATAAAATCCAATGCAATACACAAAAACATCTATTTGTGTATTGCATTGGTTTTTATTTTTGTATGTCTATACTAAAAGTGTGTATTTTGTGTACAGTGTGCAAAATAAGTAGTGGTTTTTTAGTGGGTTTATTTTTTTTGTTTCCCGCAGGTGTACTATTTTATGTGCAGTATATGCGCATATATTTGCATAAGATTGCTAAAAAAAGTGCAGTGTGCTTCAAAATGCAGTGCATTCGAGTTAGCATGCTAGGATATGCGTAAAAACACTGCTACATTTTGAGCAGTGCGCATTTACACGACACATGCCTGAATAAGACAAGTTGTTTTGCCATTTTATGCGCACAACACTTAATGGCAGTGCTCACAAAATGGCACCAAATCGTTTCACTTCTGAGACCGGATGACATATTTTTCCTTAATATATTATATAGTATTTTATATTTTTGGTTATACTGCTTTAGCAAAGGTGAATATTCCAACTTTCGCATAATAAATTATATATGACCCGAGTGAACCTTAAAAACAATCGTTTCACATTTACTTTTGATAAAAAACAGATAAACAACGATTAAATTTTTATTTTAGCATCTGGGTTAATTTTATTGTCGTCTCCTTTGTATCCAGCTTATCGTGCATTTTTTGCTAAGCAAGTGAACTCACAGGAAACAGGTAATGAAGTTAATGTTGTGGTACTATATTTTTAGAAATGTAAGAATATTTACGATAACTACGATACCATTTTTTAAACCCCAATAAAAATAAAAATCAAAGATTTAGGGTCGATGGAGCCTAGGGAACTTGGAGCTGGAACTTGGAGCCAAAAATAGGGAACTTGGAGCCGTAAGTGAGGAACTTGGAGCCTTAAGTTGGGAACTTGGAGCCAAAAATAAAAATCGCTAAAACGAGTACCTAAAACTAAGCGAAACCTAAATTTAAGCTTAAACCAATTTTTTCTGAAAGGCTCTAAGTTCCCATTGCTCGCGGCTCCAAGTTCCCAAAAATTTTCGATGGCTCCAAGTTCCCTGCTTGTGGCTCTAAAGACCCCGTACCAAATCAAATATCTCTAATAAAACTTTACTACCATAAGTCATTCTATGCTTTCACGTTTAAAAACAGGAAAACAACGAAAACATTACATTAGAAACAAAAAAAAACCACATCGTTCTTTAATTTTAAATTTTTTTTATTTTGGTTAAAGCCCGAAAATCGAAGTAAAACTGAAAACCTGAAGACCAAAAAAAATTTTGACTGAAGCTTTGCCTGAAAAACAGGTTTAATTATTGCAACATAATTTTCGAAATATATAAAATTCAAATTTTCTTGTTATGTATTTGTTTGTGAGTGTTGCGTTTGTGTCGTTCATTATGTGCGAAGGCATCCGTGCCGCGTGCCCGCGTGTGTGTATTTCTGTGCGGCCGTATGTGATGTTGTGCGTGCGGGTATGTGCGTGTATGTGTGCTTGCGTACGATATACGAACGAACATGCGAGCGTGCACAAATGAGACAAGGGGGCATGCGTGTTTAGTGTTTATTGCAGCCTTATTTTAGTTTGTTTTTAGGAAGAATATATGCAGCAGTAGCTATAGTTGAAAACTTAGCCCCTGTATTTTCTGTACTGGTGTTTAATACAATATTTTCCAAAACAGTGGATTCGTTTCCAGGTTGTGCTTTTGCAGTTGCAGCAGCATTGGAATTTGTTTGTCTAATATTTTGGTGGTGCGTTTTTTTTATTTTTCTAGGGGCCGACGCATAAGAGTACGGCACGAAACAGTATCACAAAATAGTCCCGGATTTCGCAAAAGAGTACGCACAAAAAAGTAAGCCACAAAACAGTACCGTCAAATAACAGTAAGGCACATAAGAGTCCTGTGTGAATTGCGTTTGCTACACCACGTGACTCTGACACAAAACAGTACTGGCACGAAAGAGTACTGGCACAGTAAAGTAAGCTATTTACGTTTTGTGTATGACTCAAAACAGTACTGGCACAAAAGAGTACTGAAGAAATAACTTAATGTTAAAACGATTACTACTAACAGCTGCTTAACTTATTTACGATATGAATCAATAAACAGCGTTTAGTTCTGAAGAAGCGTCTTTTACTGTACGAGAGAGGGTACAAAAAGAAAAAAATAAAATTTAAAAAAATCGAATTTTTCTTAGTTTATTTAGTCTAAACCTATGCTTAATTAAAATTGATACACGATTTTCATTTTTTCACTGGGTTAAAGTTATTTAATATATCAGTTTGTGCTAAATAAGTTTTGGTTTTTTGATTAAACCTCACAATAGTTAGAAAGCATCACTAAAATAGTATTTTCGTGAACAATGATTTTGAATTAGCAAAAAATTAAGTAGAAATTGGTGCTTTGAAACTAATTTACAACCTAAATGGGGTTTCCTTAATGTTTTGATTGTAAAAGTATTCAAAATTTAAAAATTAATTTTAAAAAGTCCATTCCAAATTTTTAAATAGAGCAGTTTTTGTAATTGAAACATTAAAAATGTGGAAACCAAGCGCACCAGCAGCGCCGTACCTACGAAGCGGCAAAAAACTAAAAATCCTTAAAAAATACAAAAGGCTTTTTTAGTGTATGAAAGAGTGTACAATACAGCTAGCGCCAATCATATGTAGGGGGAAATTGAGAAACAGCGAGCGACTAGTACATTTTACGTTTTGAAATATTTCAAATATTTATTGGTTTAATATCTTGATTTCTTCCCTTCAAATTTTTTATATTTTCTATATTTTAACATTTTTCTGAATATTTAAAAAAATCATAACGAATTTTCAACAAAATTCAAAAAAAATGATATAGGGTAACTGACTTAATTTCGGCCACCTTTTTTATTTTTTTGAATAAGTTTTTTCTGGCTTTTTCAATCAAGCCCGAAATTTGGCCTAAAAATCAAACAATAGCTATATTTGCTATTCCAATGCAAAATTTGAATATTTCTGTTACACTTAAAAATCAGTGAAGGTTTAAACTTTTTTTTTAAAGTGGCCGAAATTAAGGCGCGTGCCGTTTATTTCGGCCACCTACAAAAAACTGGCCATAACTATTGCTTAAACGAACAATAAAAATTTCTAAAGGTTGCAAATTTACCCTTAGGTATTGTTCTTGGTACATATAACTTAATTTTTCCTGTTTGCGAACTTTAATAGTTATTAGCAAGACTTTAAATAATTATGTCAAAACCTTAAAAAAACAAGTTTTAATAACTTGTATTTTTTGTTCAATTTTTATTTTTGGCTTAAAAAAAAACGTCAAAACAAAGTCAAACGAGCAACAAAAATTCTTTATAAATACGGTAGTACAATGATATTTAAAAACAGCAAAAAATGGCAGGTTTTTCACCTAAATTTTAAGGTGGCCGAAATTAACGGAATCCTAAAATGCGCAGTTAGTTAAACGCATTGCAAAATAATTTTGAAGAAAATATCAAAACATGAAAATTAACAATTTTGAGCCTTAAATAGAAGATATTTTAAGGTTATATATTGCTTCGTTCTAAATATGATGCAGTTTAAACACAAAGCAAAAATTAAGAAAGTCATAAAAAATTCACTTTTTGTATGAAAATGTTGATAATGTAATAATAAAAATAAAAAACTTTTGCAAAAACACTTTATTCAACATTAATCCAGTTACTTTTGTGCTAGTTCTTTTGTGTTTTAAAAATAAGCCAATTTTCTAACACCCTAAATTGGTGGCCGAAATTAAGGCGTGGCCGAAATTAAGTCAGTTACCCTACTCAATTTAAAAAAAACACAACATTATTAGCACACATTAAAATCAATTGAAGGCCAAGAGCCGCGAAAATAGCTTGAAGCCGAAAGTAACTTAATGGTTTCAAGTTAAGGCTGGTTCATACTTATGACAAAACGTCCTTTAGACAAAGTCCAAAGGACAAAAGTCCTTTGGACTTTGTCCAACGCCCTTTAGACTTTGTCCTTTGTATTTTGTCCAAAAGACTACGTGTTCATACTTTTTGTCCTTTGGACTTTTCCCTTTGGATTTGTCCTTTGGACAAAGTGCAAAGGACGAGTTTCGAGTAGCATTCATACTTCGTCCAAAGGAAAAAGTCCAAAAGACGTTTTGGCTTTTTTAAAATTGTCTTTTGGACTTTGTCCAAAGGACGTTTTGTCATAATATGAACCAGCCTTCAGTTTTAGGCGTTGGCTGACACCTAAAGGTGCGGTATGGAGTCAAACTTTTTGTCTTCGATTTTGATAATTTTTAGTGAAAACCGTACCCCTGCCCCCAACAGCCAACAAAATTTTTTCAACAAAACATCTCTAGTGGTTTAAGAGTTATGACCCCCCAAAAATGACGTTTTTTTGACAATTCTGTACGTGAAAGATTGCTCAATGGATATAACAATTAAAGTTACAAATTATCTACTCAAAAAAAGCGGTTACTTTCTACTTTAATTTGACACCTTGATCGTTAATATCGGTGCAGTATTTGTCGAGATATTGCATTTTTTGTACAAAAACCTTCGATTTCTTCGCTAAAAACACGAAGAGTGAAGGAAAAAAAGGTTGGGCATACTTCATAAAATCGCTGCCGTCGTTTGGTGTTTTTAAAGAAAAAATCGAGGGTTTTTTTACGAGAAACGCAATATCTCGACAAATACTGCACCAATTTTAACGATTAAAGTATAAAATTAAAGTAAAAAATAGCTGCTTTCTTTGAATGCATAATTTTTAACGTAATACGTTATACTCATTAACGTACAGAATTGTTGAAAAACGTCAATTGTTGTTGTTTGGTGGTCATAACTCCGGAACCACTGAAGATATTTTGTTGAAAAAATTTTTGTAGGCTATTGGGGGCAGGGATAAGGCTTTTATGAAAAATTATTAAAATCGAAAACAAAAAAGTGACTCCGCATCGCACCTTTAAGCGGGTTCACACTGAGGTGGCAATGCCAATAGTAGTAGTTTTGTGTTTTTTTTTTTTTTTTTTTTTGCAACCGTTGATAGCTTTGCTTTTTTTTGGTTTGCTTTTTTGTTTTTTTTTTTGTGATATTTTGAAACTTACGGAGCAGTTGTGTCCTTTGCTTTGCTTTTTTGCGCGCGTTGCGCTTTTTTGTTAAATTTATCTTTTTGCTCGTATAATATTTTAATTAATAGGCTTTATTGTTTTCTAATATTAATAAAATATAGATGCTGTTTGTTATCTATGCTTGTGTGTGTGTACCATCCTTGTTCGTATATATAAAAAAAAACAACAAAAAAGAGTGGGAAAAAAAGCCCAGATCTTGTATATTTTTTTTTATTTTTTTTTTGGTGTTGGTCTAGGGGGGGTCCCTCCCGCCCAAGGAAAAGTAGCTGAATAGTTAGTGCACGATCGTTTTAGTGGGGCTAGTAAATTCAACAAGACGTAAAAGTGCCACTTTAGAGCAATTTTATAGTGGAACTAAGCGGATAGTGCTCCTAGTAAATACGGGCTGTGTCCATGTTAGACATAGGAAGTGTTTACACTGAAATGGAAATGCCACCTTATGGTAATAGCTATTACCGCGAGGTGATATAGCTAGCTAGCTACCGGTGCTGTTGTGTTTATTTAACAACTCTGTCACCGGTGACAGCTATCTTGCAGGAAAAACGCGTGGGAACTCGTACACTATAAAAAAATCAATAAAAATATTATAATTTAACATAGACGCAAACACAACATAAAAACACTGAAAATTATGGCGTTTTTAACACAAAAAAATAATATTTTGAAAAAACCCTAAATGTTTAGTGTGCCGAAGTTTCTTCTGTTTTAATTACTTCTTTAACCACCTCGTTTTCAACATCTCGTGTTTGGATAAATCGTCTTTTGGGTGAATAAAATTTTATGAACGAAACCTCATTTAAAACAGAAGCTTCCCAGTAAAGAAGGTTTTTTCTTTTCAAAGGTTGTAAAGAAGCCAAAAACTGATAGTTTTTAGAAAAGTACATCAAAAAATTGCATCCAAATGGCAAGGTTTTCCGAAGATGTTGAAAGAAGAAAAAAAACCAATTCAGGAAACCAAATGCTTTTGTTATGAAAGATAAATTTAAGGTTTTGACTCATTTCAAACATACTTACATAGAAGGATGAATATATTTAAGGTTATTTAAGGTTAGTGCATTTTTGTGCATTAATTGATTGACAATGTTAGTTAACTGCGCAGTTTACAGCCATTGTGTACGTAGCGGTGGCAATGCTACTGCTCTGGGAACTTTACGGTACGTGCAAATTTCTGTAAGAAACAAACGCAATAAAACACCTATAAAAAGTAAAGTAGCAGCCGTTTATTATATTTCAATTTATAAACTTGCATTAATTGTATTTCCAAAATCATTGCTAAAAAAGTCACAAAGTTTGACAAAATTAACTTTCGTAATCGATAACGACCTTAAAAATTTTTCTCTATTAAAGTTTTAAGTAATTTTTTTCTTTCACGAATCACTCTGATATTATTTTTGTCATTGTTAATATTGAAAATGGTAAGCATCAACCGCATTATACGTAAAAACAGTGCGAAATACGTAGTTAGGTGCGCCCCTAATTGACTTGGAGGGACACCCCCCGGGGCTGACTTAAATATGCTCACCTAAATCCCAGAGTTAAGGCTGGTTCATACTTATATGACAAAATTTTACAATTGGTCCTTTAGAATTTGTCCTTTGGACAAAGTCCAAAGGACAAATTCTAAGTAGCATTCATACTTCTTCTAAAGGAAAAAAGTCCAAAGGACGTTTTGGCTTGTCCAAAGGACGTTTTGGCTTTTCTAAAATTGTTCTTTGGACTTTGTCCAAAGGACGTTTTGTCATAAATATGAACCAGCCTTTATGTGACTATTTTGGGTGTCCACCTAACTTTAGGTCGCTCTGTGGAACAGTCCTATGGTTGAATTATATTTGGCTGACGCTGAAAATTAGAATGCAGACATGAGGGGACCAATTAAAATTGTGCGGTAATGACGTGTTTTTTTAAACGAATAAGAACGCAAAATTTTTTTTATTCCACAGTTTCACAAAACATACATAAATTAACCAACTTTAGCCCATAAAAAATTTGCATTTAGGTTCCAAATTAAGTAATTTGATGAATAATTTATAAAATACAGTTTTTAATCTTTGTTATTAACCCGCTTTAGTAAAAAATTTTAAATATTTTTCTTGTTAAATAGTCGATTCAATATTGCAAATATCGCGGTCAGCTAGATTTTATTTGCCTATAAGTTAGGTGCGCACCTAAATTTGAGTTTAGGTTCGCACCTAAAAGTTAGGTCGATCTCTGGAACCGGCCCCTGACTTTTATACGACGCACATCTTAAATTAAAAAAATTCCATCAGGGTAAAACTGTGGGCGCGGTGTGTGGTCAAGAACTCGTGTGTAAACTCGTTCTCAGAGAAAATATCACGTTGAGGGAAATACATGACGGAATCTTAAAATTATTGGTTACATTACCACTAACGACTTTTTTTTTTATTTTTCTTGGCTTGGGTGTCGGTTTTCATATTTTATTTCTATCAAACGGATAGTAGTCACGCCCTAAATTTCAGCCTGAAAAACTTTAGCATTATTTTTTTTATTTGTAGCTGGATTCGTATTGACGCATTTTGTAAAAGCCGTAATCAAAGTGAAACTGAGGAAAGCCTGACAAATAACGATCATCTAGCCGAAAACACATAGTTCTCGTCATACATAAACACTTGCAAAATAAAAAAATAAATATTGTACAAAATATAGTTGACGCTTCTTTTTTCGAAAAAAGACTATTTATAAAATTCTTAAAATGGAATGATTCTTAGCTGGAAAAATACGAACGACATTTAAAATAAGTAGTCAGTTCGGTTCATTTAGGAATTGATAGTAGATATTTGTTAGCCAGTTATTTACTAATTCTTATAGTTTAACTTGTTTTTTTTATAAAGAAATATCATAGTTTTTTTATAAATTGATAGTTTAATAATTTAACGAATATTTTTATTAAATAGAAGCATATAATCAATTATTTGAATTTTAAATTCTTTTATAAAATTTGTAAAGATTTCAGAGTGAGGAATCATTTACATAGATTAACCACAAGAAATATTCTACTAAACTAATATCAACTAAATTAATAACTAAACCAATATCAACTAAATTCTCATAAAACTATTAGAAAAATTTTTTGAATAAAGGTTAATTTTAACAACATGCAAAATTAGCATTATAAATCAATCAAGCGTTTATGGTTTTAAAACATTTGTATAACATTTTTACGATTTTTTAAGAACTGTAAACAGCTTATATATATGTTTTAACTGGTAATGTGCTATTTTATTTTTGTATATTTGTTAATGTGATATTAAATTTATTTATTTGCCTATCAACGAGCTATATCCAATCTATTTATTTCACAGTTATATACCTTCAGCTCCACCAAATTAATACTTGCCTTGAAAATTTTTGAACATATAATCAAAAGCTTATTTAATAAACTACTTCCAAATGGGCGAAATTTTTGTTCGGAGGTTCGAATTTAACAAGAAAAAATTGACAAACACTCAAGGAATAAATAACCGGTTTTGATTTGACATGGTTTGAAATTATAGGGTTTTTAGACAGGTCGTTTTCTCATCTTTTTGTTTGTGGTTAAAATTGCTGATAATTTTGATTTATATTTGAATTATGATACTTATTTTATAGGTTATAAATTGCTGTTTTGCGGGGTTATATTGTTTTTTTTATTTTTTTGGTACAGTTACATAACACGACGGTCGCGTGGATATTGTTCTCCAAATAAATAAAAAATAAAATTGTTTGATATTTTAATGTTTCGGGAAGACATTTTTTATTACAACGAAACAAAAGTTATTTGTGTTCGATAATAAAATAAGTATCTGTTAAAAAAATTTAAGTTGTTAGCACCATTTTGCCACACTTTTTATACCGTTCATTTTTATAAAAAAACAGAACAAAACTTTTCATAGTTATTGCATGAAACAATTATGTTTAGTTTATATTTGCAAGGTTTTATTTTAAACAAGGTTAAAAGTATTAAGCGCAAGCGAAATGTTTGGAGTGATGTTAAAATATCCGTCAGCAAATACAGCTTGCGCAAATCAATGCTGAACTTTATTATAAACATAAACATCAAAAACGTTGACGTCGATCTGCGCATCACACATGACGCTTAAACGCCGTTGTATGTTTCTCAACACCAAGTCTTAAAAAACTAGACGCAAGCTAAGCAAGCAGTAACTAAGCATAAGCACTAAACTTATATCAAAACATTTTACAATATGAAAACTTCAAATAAAAATTTTTTATCACAGGACTGATTTAAATATAGTGACCGATCGATTCTAAAAGTGCGAACAAAAAAACTTTAGTTCTAGGAAATTTGATCCCCAAACAGTTGATCCCCGAACGTTTAAACACCAGAATTTAATCCCCAGGATTAAGATCGCCTAGCATTTAATCGCCTGCAGTACAGGTTACATCAAAGAACACGTTAAAACTTCCCACCAAACTTTTATACATTTCACGGAATAAAACCCCACACAGAATATAAATTGCGTTCACAATCGTCAAAACCCTCCTATTTAAACGGAAGTTGTTCAGTGTTAAACATCTTCACGAAGTTATGGCGTTATAAAATCCTTTTCAGCCAATTAGCGATTGAGAAAAAATTGATATCCAATGAACGTAGAGATCTTCAACTTTTAGCTCCTTCCGCCACAACCCATCCCATATAGAAAAAAATTTATGACGTGATCACGAATACTATATGACATTTCAAAATTTTCGTGTTTGTAACAAAATTTTCAGCTACACAAAGTTGGCAATGATAACCATGAACCAATAATTCTATTTTTTTTTCTAAACCCTAGCGAAACTTAAAAATCCATTAAAAGTCAATGTATATTTAATGGCGTTTTTTTTAAATGAAGGTTTAATTTTTCTGAAACCAAAGTGAAACTTAAAAATCCAGCAAAAAGCTTGAATGCAATAATGTAGTGTTCTTGAAATTTTGGTAGTCCTTTTCCATTCAGTCTTTTAAACATGTCTTCTTTGGAAAGCTGATGTTTCAATATTTCGTTTTCTAAATCTCGTCTTTCAAACATATACTCTTTGCATCTCATTCTCGGAAAACTCGTCTTTCGGGTGTGATTTTATGAACGTACTTCTCAGAAGACGAGTTTTCCGATTTGGGGTTTGGTTGCAGATATTTTTGAAAAGTTAATTTTTTCCGGCTTTGTTATGAAACCATAGATTGAAAACTTTACTTTTTTTAAAATTCTAGCAAACCCAAAAAAGCAAGCAAACAGCTTTACCATGTTGAACATTTTATTTATTGGTTCTTGGAGATCTGAAAGATCTATCTAAGCCTAAGCAAAATAAAAAACTCAAGCAAAACTTTATCGTGATAAATTTCTGTTTAATTGTGTGCTTATAAATGGAATGCTTAAAATCTCATTTTTTAAAAAACCAAAAAATAAAGCAAAACTTTATCATGAAATTATGGCTCTACAACTATCATTTGTTGTTCGGGTGGTAACATCGAATTCAAAAAGTACGCTCATAAAATCCAACCTAAAAGACGAGTTTTTCGAAAACCAAATGTTTAACAAACGAAACTTGTCGAACAAAGCTTGTTTAACAAAGAGCTTGTCAAATGGTGAAGTCAAAAACTAAAAGACGAAAATATTTTGTCATTTACATTACGTCTTTCAACATCTCGTCTTAACATATCGTCCTCGGAAAGCTCGTCTTTTCAACATCTCGTCTTCGGAAAACTCGTCTTTTGAGTACGATTTCGTAAACCTAGTTTTTAAAAGACAAGTTTTCCGTATTTTGCGACTAAAACAATAGATTGAAAACCTTTTTTTAAGCCTAAGCAAAAACCAAAAGTCAAGCATAATTTCCCCATGATAAACTTTTATTAACTGATTTGTTCTAAAAAATGAGAATCTAAGCCTAAGCAGGGGTTTTTTGGGGTTTGTTTTGGGTTTGGGGTTTGGGGTTTTTGTGTTGTTATTTGGGGTTTTGGGGTTTATTTAGTTTTTGTTTTGTTGTGCGGTTTTTTGTGGTTTGTTTGGTTAGTTTTTGTTTTTATAGAATAATGTAGTGAGTTTTATATATTTTGTTTTGAGGTTTGGAGTGGTTATGGTTTATGGAAAGGTTTGGAGTTTATTGGCTATTTTTATAGGAGATTTATTAGAGGGTGGGTTAGTTTGTGTTTTGGGTTTATAGAAATGGTAAAAAATTTTTCTAATTTGTGTATTTTTGGAGTTTGAGAGTTTGTTAAAAAATAGGAATGGTAAATTATCTATTATATTTATATTTTAAATAATTTTGAGTTAATGAAGATTATTATCTGTTTGTTTTTTTATAGATATAATAATTTTATATTGCTGTCTGTCTGCTGCTATTAGTGATATTCTCTGTTATATCGTGCTCGGTCTCTGCTCGGCAGTTAGGGAATGGCTTTGGAGCTACGCTTGATCTTAATGGATGTAATTTATTTATTTTAGCTTGAATATTTTAATTGCTCTATTGGTTTTATCTATTAGTATTATATGTAATAGTTTAATTTGGAATTCGTGGATTCTTTTAATATTATGAATGTAAATATAATAGGAGCTGGAGCTAAGTTTTCTCAGCTCGAGTTGCTCAATTTTAGCGTGGTTCTATAATTTCTGTTATACTTTTTTGCTGCTTTTTGCTAGCTATTTAGCGTAGATCGCTCATTGGTAGATTAGAAAAAATCTACTGTGCGATTATGCATGTTGTATATATAGGATCTCGCTATTATAACTAATAGTGAGTTTTTCAAGCTCGATTGAGTGTTTTGCTTTTTGGAGCTTCGTTCGATTTTTGTATTTTTTATGTGTTAATTTCTTTTTTTTTTTTTTACTTGTTAATAAAGTCAACGGAGTTTCCTATTTCGAGCTTAATTCTTTATTGTTTTTGTCTCGGCTTTCTCCTTTATGGGCGGTGGGCGTGGATTGTTTTTTTTGATAGTTGTTTTTGATTTTGATACTATTTTGCGCTATATCGATATGATAGTTGTTTTGTTTCGAGTTTTTTTTGTTTTTGTTTCGTGTTTTTCCGTTGCTCTCGGCTCTATCTTGTTTTTTTTGTTTTTGCTTATTTTGTTTCTTATTTTCGTTGTCTCTTTTTGTTTTTCTATTGGGGATAACTTCGGTCGTTGTGCCTTCCCCTGAAAAGGCTTAATAGTTAATAGTTTTTTTTTCTTTCTCGGGTTTTGGGGCTTTCTTTCCATTTTTTTCTTTTAAAAACCTAAAAATCAAACAAAACTGTAATAAGATAAATGTGTATTTACGGTGTTCTTAATGAATTAAAAACTAAAAACCTATTTTTTTACTAAGCCTAAGTGAAACCTTAAAATCAAGCATAACTTTATCGTTTCGGCAAAAAATCACCCTTTAGAAAATGCGTTTACAAAATCGCATCCAAAAAAACGAGCTTCCGACGACGAAATGTAGAAGAGGACATTTTGAAAGACGTAAAGTAAAAAACAAAATTTCCGGACACTCTGCCAAAACTGGGTGTCCGTAAGTTTCGTCTTTTACAATTCGTCTTTAAACATCTCGTCTTCGGAAAGCTGGTCTTTTAAACATCTCGTCTTCGGAAAACTGTCTTTTGGAAGCGATTTTGTAAACGCATTTTTAAAATGGCGAGTTTTTGCCTAAACGGAAAATACAAATACACTATTAAATACAAATTTACAAAAAAAAGTTTTGCTTAATTATTAGGTTGCGCTTCGGCTTAGGTTTGCAGTTTTTTTTTCGAAATAAATCATTAAATAAAAGTTTATCATAGTAAAATTTAGCTTGATTTTTAGGTTTTGCTTAGGAAAATTTTTTTTCGATGCATTGTTTAAGTCGCAAAATACGAGAAACTTGTCTTTTTAAAAGTACGTTTGCAAAATCGCATCCAAGAGACGAGTTTTCCGAAGACGAGATGTTTAAAAGACGAGCTTTCCGAAGACGAGTTGTAGTAGTATTTAAAAAGTACTGCCCTGACACATTTAATTAATTATTGATTAATTATTTGCCACTAAACTCCAATTAAGTAATTATTGATTAATTATTTGACCACAAAATGCATTTGATTAATTATTGATTAATTAATGACCTAAAATTTGCAATTAATTAATTATTGATTAATTATAAAAAAATTAATTCGATAAAATCGTAAAAAAGTAATTAATCGTAATTAATGAAATTTTATAAAGTAATCATAATTAAGTTTTACAAAAAATCACGGTAATATTCTCAATGCATGGCCATCAAAAATGACCAAATTATACCACATAGTGTATTCTTAGTAGAAACCTGAAAAAATCCGGTTTGAATACCATTTTTACCCATTTATAACGCAAAATGTTAAATTTTTTAACACATCCCGAAATTTTCTGAATATTCTGAAAAAGACACTTTTCAAATCCTCACAAAATACAAACTCATGCCACGCATTATCAAATAAAATAATCTATTAGAAAAATGAAAGCGCATAGGTATTCCTAAAAAAAGGCATAGGTATTTACAGGAAGTAGCAAGATACATAAATAAAACGCGCCGCGCCACGTTGTAAAGGCTGCAATATTAAGGTACCACAATAAGAATTGGTCGCTTTCCGACCATCGGCTGTTTGCAGAAAACTTTGCTTTACGCTGTTGCAAGCTGTCCCATGAATATTATTAACACAAGGCTTCTGAACGTAGTGGTAATCAAGACCGGTTTCTGATGTGTGCAAAGTGTAATAATTAATTAATATTTTTTTATTACATTTTTTAAAAAAGTACTTTTTTTAAAAAAACTACTTTTTTATTACTTTTACTTTTTTATTAATTTTTGTTTAGAAATCAATTGATTAATTAAAATTAAATTAATGGCCCCTAAAATCGAATTGATTAATTATTGAGTAATTATTTTCCCAAAAAATTTAATTAATTAATTATTAAGTAATTATTTCGGCCCAAAAAGCGTTAATTTTTTATTAATTAATTACTAAAAAGTACTTTTTTAAACACTAAGTTGTAGAAGACGAGATGTTGAAAGACGTAATGTAAACGACGAAATTTCCGGGAACCGCCAAACTGTCGTCTTAGATTCATTCCCTTTATCCAAATGGTCCATGTAATATTAGAGTAGTCCATGTCATAGACGGTAAGGTTCCGAGCAATCTCCCGCAGGGTTGCCAGGTTAGCCCCTTTGGGGCTATTTTTAGCCCCTTTTTTGGGCCGATAGCCCCTAAAATTTGAAAATAGCCCTTAGCCCCTTTTTTAGCCCCTTCTCCCAAAAATAGCCCCTTTTATGGCCCCTTTTTGGGTCAGCTTCAAAAATAAAAAAAAACAACGAAAATTGTCAAAATCTTAAATCAAAAACATATTTATAAACTCCAAAATAAAAAGAAAAAATTGTGGAAAACTAGACATAGTAACAATAATTTTAAAAATCAATTTAAAACAATTTCAAAACTTTATGCAAATAGTGTCAAAAAGTTCAAATCAGATCAAGAAGAGGTTCTTAAATCACATGATATTGGTCATTTTTATAAATATATAAACAAATCGCTAAAATCCAAGGAAGCTATTCCTCCAATACAATGTGTAGATGGTAGTTTTGAAACTGAAGATTCTGAAAAAGCAAAAATTTTTGGTGACTATTTTGCCTCTGTCTTCACCAAAGATAATAATAACTTTCCATATTTTGAACCAAAAAACAATCAAATACTTGAAAACATAAATTTTACTGTAAGACATGTCTTAAAATTTCTTAAAAAACTGCCTAATAAATTGTCTCGTTCTCCTGATGGCATTCCTGCTCTCTTTCTAAAGCAATTAGCAAAAGTTATTGCAGAACCCCTTTCTAAAATATTTCAAAAATCTTTTGATTCAGGTGAACTTCCAAGTGATTGGAAAATTGCACTTACTACACCAGTGTACAAAAAATGTGCAAAATGTCAAAAAGAAAACTATCGTCCAATCTCTCTTACATGTTTTTCTTGTAAAATAATGGAACAGATTGTAAAAGCTGAGCTTTCTATCTTTTTTGTAAATATATTATCTCACCTTCAGCATGGTTTTAAAGATAAAAGCTCGACAGTTACACAACTTCTTGATGTCTACAATGATTGGACTTTGGCTTTTCAAGGTAAAAAATCAGTTGATGTAGTTTACTTGGATTTTGCTAAAGCTTTTGATACTGTATCGCATCAAAAGCTTTTGTTTAAATTAAATAAATATGGTATTTCTGGTAAGCTTCTAAAATGGATAGAAGCTTTTTTA
>JASAMX010003196.1:0-10526 GCA_030248175.1 Microlaimidae sp. YZB2_3 | reverse complement strand
TATGTACGTGCATTTACTTCATTCAGCATATTATTAAGTCCTTATTTGATAAAAGATATAATTTGCTTGGAAAAAGTCCAAAAATATTTCACCCCCATAGTTTTTATACGTTTTAATATGCCATATAATAGTTATAATTGCCGATTAAAATATTTTTATTTGGAATCACTTGAATTAAGAAAACTAAAATTTGATTTACACATGGTATATAACATATCATATTAAAAAGTTGATTTAAAATTCGACGATTTTTTTGAAATAGAAAAAAAAAACAATTACAATTTACATGGACATGATTTAAAGTTAATATCAAAACATGTAAGTTTTTTTGACTGTCGAAAAAATTGTTTTAGTGAAAGAATAATAAAATTAATAAAATTTTATTATGTTTTTAATAAATTAAATTATATTTTTTGTTTAGTTTAGTTTGTGACGTTGGTCCGTTTCTATTTTTTGTTTTTTTTTTTTTATATGTGTTATTTTTTGTGTTTTTTTTATTATTTTTTGTTTTTTAATTTTTTTCAGTACTACATTTCTTTATTACTGTAGTCCGTTGTTTAAGTTTGTAGTTTTTTGCCGCACCCATAGCGGCAGCACCCGAGAACCGTGAAAAGCAACCAGACAGTGACCCCGCCCACCCCCCCCCACCCCCCCCCCCGCCCTCCCCTTCTTTATTCTTATCAAAACCCGAAATTTCTTCAAAATTAATGTAGAATTTGGGTGGGGTGTGGGGGGGGGGGGTGGGGGTTCCTCCTGTTTTCCCTTTGCACGGAAGGCTTTTGTAGAGAGGGGGGGCCCCCCAAAACTCCGTTGATACAAAGTCAGGGCCAGTGCTGGTTTTACTGATCACTAATCACAAATAACGCATATAACAAATAAAAACATTTTTTGAGCTTTACTATGTTATTTTGCGATTCTATTGACAAAACTCGTCAAATGGGGGTTTTTTGACGCTCTGATTTCAAATATGAACCCCACTTTTTGATTTGACCTTTCTGAAACTCTAAATGAGGGGGGGGGCGACCCCCATCCTTTTGGGGGTTATTCTAGTAAACTTTTGTTCTACACCCATCCAACTTAAACACTAGTTAATATAGTTTTTTCTCTTTTTAAGTCTAAAAATTTTTTTTTAAATTTGGGTTGTGATTTTATTTTTTCTGAACACCACAAAAGGGGGCTAATCCCCTTTTAGGGGGGGTTTCTTGCTGCAGTCTTAGTTTACCCTTAATTAACCCTAAAAACAGCATCTTAATGTTTTCTTGAGCCCTATAACAACTATAAATTTTGTTCTTTGATTATACATTTGAGAACCTTAAAATGGGTGGGGGTTTACTCTATTTGGGGGGAGGAGCACCGCACTCGCACAACAGCCCTCATTTTTCCTTTTACAGCCCAAACATAGTATCAAATGGTTACAACGGGTTTTCTGGGGTGCTGATTTTAAATATAAATTTCGTTTGTTGATTTTATAGTCAAGAATTTCAAAAGGGGAGTTTACTCAATTGGGGGGGAGGAGCACCAAACTTCCCCAATAGCCCCCATTTTAATCCCAACCACCCCAAAAATATCAACAACGGGTTTCTGGGGTGCTGATTTTAAATATAAATTTCGTTTGTTGATTTTATAGTCAAGAATTTCAAAAGGGGAGTTTACTCAATTGGGGGGGGGAGCACCAAACTCCCCCAATAGCCCCCATTTTAATCCCAACCACCCCAAAAATATCAACAAAGGTTTTCTGGGGTGCTGATTTTAAATATAAATTTCGTTTGTTGATTTTATAGTCAAGAATTTAAAAAGGGGAGTTTACTCAATTTGGGGGGAGCACCAAACTTCCCCAATAGCCCCCATTTTAATCCCAACCACCCCAAAAATATCAACAACAGGTTTTCTGGGGTGCTGATTTTAAATATAAATTTCGTTTGTTAATTTTATAGTCAAGAATTTCAAAAATGGAGTTTACTCAATTGGGGGGGAGCACCAAACTCCCTGAATAGCCCCCATTTTAATCCCAACCACCCCAAAAATATCAACAACAGGTTTTTTGGGGTGCTGAATTTAAATTTCGTTTGTTGATTTTATAGTCAAGAATTTCAAAAATGGAGTTTACTCAATTGGGGGGGAGCACCAAACTCCCTGAATAGCCCCCATTTTAATCCCAACCACCCCAAAAATATCAACAAAGGTTTTCTGGGGTGCTGATTTTAAATATAAATTTCGTTTGTTGATTTTATAGTCAAGAATTTCAAAAGGGGAGTTTCCTCAATTGGGGGGGAGCACCAAACTCCCCCAATAGCCCCCATTTTAATCCCAACCACCCCAAAAATATCAACAAAGGTTTTCTGGGGTGCTGATTTTAAATATAAATTTCGTTTGTTGATTTTATAGTCAAGAATTTCAAAAATGGAGTTTACTCAATTGGGGGGGGAGCACCAAACTCCCTGAATAGCCCCCATTTTAATCCCAACCACCCCAAAAATATCAACAAAGGTTTTCTGGGGTGCTGATTTTAAATATAAATTTCGTTTGTTGATTTTATAGTCAAGAATTTCAAAAGGGGAGTTTACTCAATTGGGGGGGAGCACCAAACTTCCCCAATAGCCCCCATTTTAATCCCAACCACCCCAAAAATATCAACAACGGGTTTCTGGGGTGCTGATTTTAAATATAAATTTCGTTTGTTGATTTTATAGTCAAGAATTTCAAAAGGGGAGTTTACTCAATTGGGGGGGGGGGAGCACCAAACTCCCCCAATAGCCCCCATTTTAATCCCAACCACCCCAAAAATATCAACAAAGGTTTTCTGGGGTGCTGATTTTAAATATAAATTTCGTTTGTTGATTTTATAGTCAAGAATTTCAAAAGGGGAGTTTACTCAATTGGGGGGGGGGGAGCACCAAACTCCCCCAATAGCCCCCATTTTAATCCCAACCACCCCAAAAATATCAACAAAGGTTTTCTGGGGTGCTGATTTTAAATATAAATTTCGTTTGTTGATTTTATAGTCAAGAATTTCAAAAGGGGAGTTTACTCAATTGGGGGGGGGGAGCACCAAACTCCCCCAATAGCCCCCATTTTAATCCCAACCACCCCAAAAATATCAACAAAGGTTTTCTGGGGTGCTGATTTTAAATATAAATTTCGTTTGTTGATTTTATAGTCAAGAAAAGAAAACAGTTTTTAACTAAATATAGAATAAATAAACTTTTTAATTGAATTAAAACCAGAAAAAGAGGCGGGAGGTGATGAAAATTTGAAAAAAAATTTTGCATTTTAAAAATTTGGGCAGCATAACACCTTAGGGGGCAGTGGCAGCCATTTTTCAGGTTGAAATTTAATAATAAAAACAGTTTTTAACTAAATATAGAATAAATAAACTTTTTAATTGAATTAAAACCAGAAAAAGAGGCGGGGGGTGATGAAAATTTTAAAAAAAAATTTGCATTTTAAAAATTTGGGCAGCATAACACCTTAGGGGGAAGTGGCAGCCATTTTTCAGGTTAAAATTTAATAATAAAAACAGTTTTTAACTAAATATAGAATAAATAAACTTTTTAATTGAATTAAAACCAGAAAAAAGGGCGGGGGTGATAAAAATTTGAAACAAAATTTTGCATTTTAAAAATTTGGGCAGCATAACACCTTAGGGGGCAGTGGCAGCCACTTTAGGTTGAAATTTAATAATAAAAACAGTTTTTAACTAAATATAGAATAAATAAACTTTTTAATTGAATTAAAACCAGAAAAGGGGGCAGGGGGGGATGAAAATTTGAAACAAAATTTTGCATTTTAAACATTTGGCCAGCATAACACCTTAGGGGGCAGTGGCAGCCACTTTTTAGGTTGAAATTTAATAATAAAAACAGTTTTTAACTAAATATAGAATAAATAAACTTTTTAATTGAATTAAAACCAGAAAAGGGGGCAGGGGGTGATGAAAATTTGAAACAAAATTTTATTTAGCAATTAGAAAATTTGGCAGCAGCAGAATCACCACATGCCAAAAATAGGCAATTATTGGTCATAAATGGGTTTATAAAACTTTGCGTAAAGTGTAAATTCCAAAAATAACTTCAAAATTAAGGTCTACGTCTCCCATTTAGGGTAAAAAATCTTTTATATACATATTTTACTAGTGGATTCATCAAATCGATAATTGGTACACATATGGGACTTGGGTACCTAATCTTGATACCTGGGTCACAACAAGCTGATTGCATATATTACAATAAAAGTTTACAAAATTAACCTTTTTAGTAAATGTAGTATCATTAAACTACACCATTTAATAATTAGACACATATGTGTTAACACTAATAAGTAGGCTTCAACGTTTTTTTTATAAAATTTGAGTATAATTATACAACTTTGGTTGGAAATTTTTATTTCAAATATTGATTATAAAATGTTTTGGATGTCACATTTCTAATCAGCATCTCAATAAAAGTTAGATTAATACCACAGGACATTTTATATTTTATCAAAATTTGCAAAAAAAATTTATGAATTACAGTAAATATTCAAAATTTTTCCTTTATAATAATCATTATGTAACCAAAAACGGTTAATTCTGGCCAATTTTTATTCTTTTTTTTGGAAACAGTTTGTACTAAAAGTATATATAGCAATTAACAAACAAGTTCGACTTTTTAGAGTTGTTTCAATAAGATTTTATGCCAAAACAAAGTAGGCCAGCAGCTGAACACAAAAAAAAGAAAAAAAAGAGTGATATGTCCTTCTCATAATGAACGAAGTGCATGGCATATCCCATTTAAACTAATTTTAATGTTCTTTGTTCAATTTACATTAATGCGCGCACCGAGTTTTTTTTGTTTTCCAAAATTTTAAATCTTTGCGCCGCCACATGTCACCGGACGGCAGGCCCTGACTATGGATATTTTCGTTTTTGTTTTTAAAAAGCGTGTCCAGTCCTTCTAACTTTAGAAGTCCATGGATTAACAAAGGATTAACAAAAAATTAAGCATGGACGCCTTTTTTTCATGGACAAGGAGAGAATCGGATTAAAAAGCTGATAAAAACTGATTTTAAACGCGGTTTTTGGGCTTTTTCTCATGTTTTATGACTTGAAAAGTATACATACTGTTTTAACTAAAGTATTTTTATATAAATAATTGTTAAATTTTAAGAATATTTGAAAAAAGTTAAATACATGATATTGTTAATTTTTAATTTCGGCTAACTTTAATTCCCATGGACCATGGACCAACATGGACCGAATATGGACCCGCCCATGAGGGGTGAAAGACTCACTTTAACATTACAAAACAATGTTAAGTTGTTAGTGCACCTCAGGCTTAGGCTTAGGCTTAGGCTTAGTATCATCCTAAGCCTAAGCCTAAGCCGTTTAAAAGTTAAAACTAACAACTTTATATTGGTTTGTATTGTTAAAGTGAGTCTTTCACCCCTCACCCCTCATGGGCGGGTCCATGTTGGGTCCATGTTGGTCCATGGTCCATGGGAATTACCGTTAGCCTTAATTTCGGCTAACGGTAATTCCCATGGACCATGGACCAACATGGACCCAACATGGACCCGCCCATGAGGGGTGAAAGACTCACTTTAACAATACAAAACAATATAAAGTTGTTAGTTTTAACTTTTAAACAGCTTAGGCTTAGGCTTAGCATCACACTAAGTTTAAGCCTAAGCCTTAGGTGCACTAACAACTTTACATTGTTTTGTAATGTTAAAGTGAGTCTTTCACCCCTCATGGGCGGGTCCATGTTGGTCCATGGTCCATGGGAATTACCGTTAGCCTTAACGGTAATTCCCATGGACCATGGACCAACATGGACCATGCCCATGAGGGGTGACAGACTCACTTTAACAATACAAAACAATATAAAGTTGTTAGTGCACCTCAGGCTTAGGCTTAGGCTTAGGATCAATCTAAGCCTAAGCCTAAACCGTTTAAAAGTTAAAACTAACAACTTTATAATGTTTTGTATTGTTAAAGTGAGTCTGTCACCCCTCATGGGCATGGTCCATGTTGGTCGATGGTCCATGGGAATTACCGTTGGTTCCGAGCAATCTCCCAACAAAAAGGGTGAATCTCCCAACTGTGGAATCTCCCAACTGTTTGTGGAAAGTCCCAACAGAATCAAAAAATACGTTTGCAACAAACACCATTTTATTTTTTAGTCAATTAACACTATAATTAATAAAAATATAGCATTAAATTCTTTATTCATAAAACTGAGTACCTAAGCCTAAGCAAAACCTAAAAATCAAGCAAAATTGTATTATGGTAAATTTGTATTTAATGATGCTTTTTAAACTGGAGAGTAAAAACTTTATTTTTTTTCCTAAGCCTAAGCAAAACCCAAAAATCAAAAAAAATTTTCATTGGGGTGGAAACTTGCATTTTTTAAAGTACGTTTACAAAATTGCATAATTCCATTTATCATTCATTTAATGCATTTATTTATTTTCGGTTGTTTAAAATTATCGTGTTTAACACCGGTTTTGCAAACGTATTTCTAATATTTGAACCGTTGGGAGATTCATCGATTAGTTGGGACTTTCCACGTTGGGACTTTCTTCAGTTGGGACTTTGCCCGATACCTTACCGGTAGCCTTAATTTGGCAAACACAAAATTCCACCGACTCCGACTCCGACTCCGTCCAAAATCTACCGTAATTTACCGTAATATTTAACATTATGCAAATTTTTTCAGTGTTGATTAAATTACGTAATTTTCGTGCAATATATCACGGAAATTAGCCAAATTTTGAGTTGTAAAAGTTTTTAAAGCTTTCTACAATACTTGCAGAAATTTGAGGCGGAGTCGGAGTCGGAGTCGGTGGAATTTAGTGTTTGCCCTTAATTTCGAAATAAAAAAAATAAAATTAAAAAAGACGAATTTTATGTTGATTTTGCATTGGTTCACATTATTAATTTAAATTAATAAAAATTTAATTCCTCTGTATGTTTGATTATGTTATAAGTTTTTTGTACATTATTAATCATTATTTAAAGGAATTGAGTCTTTTATTAATTTATATTATATTCTGTGAGCCAATACAAAAGCCAATCAACAATCGTTGGTTAATCCTTGGTTAATCGCGCTTTATGAGTGCGGCTACAGGTGACGTGCAAAATCCCCATAAAAGTAGTGTAAAATCCCCATGGTCAAATTCCCCTTAAAGTAATGCAAATTCCCCATAAAGTAGTGCAAATTCCCCATAAGAATCAGAAATGAGTTTGCAAACTAAAATGTGTTAAAAAAACTAAGTTTTAATTATAAAAGCATTAAAAATGTTTTAATTTTTTCCTAAGCCTAAGCAAAGCCCTAAAATCAAGCTAACTTTTTGTCATGATAAAGTTTTGTTGTATTTCCAAGTGTTAAAATTTTAAGAAAATACTGCAAACGCATTATATTTATGGGGAATTCACACCACTTTATGGGGAATTCGCACTGTTTCATGGGGAATTTACACCACCTTATGGGGATTTTGTAACGTTTATGGGGATTTTGGCCTATGGGGAATTTGTCCATGGGGATTTTATACGGACCCTGAATATCAATATGTTAAAACCAAGACGGATAATTAAAAGATGGAACCCCAAAAACCAGAAAAAACCTCAAATACACCATTTTTAGCATTTTTAGTACTGGGACCCCCCCTAATTTTAAGGGGGGGGGGGCATAGATGAACACGGTCAAAAAACTAGGGGGGGGGGTGTTTACCCCGGGAAAATGAAATTTCAAAATCTCGGGGGGTCGAACCCCCCTAGCTTTCTAGGGGGGTCGACCTGGGGTGGAAGATTTTGAAACCTTGAGGGGAGTCAGGTGCATAGGTGGGCAGAGGGGGGGGGGGGGGGTGGGGGGGTATACCCCCAAAATTTAGGATTTTGCTGTCACCCCGGCCCCCCTTAAATTTGGGGTACCCGGGGACACCCCCAAATTCGCCTCCCGAAGAAAAATTTTTAAGCGTTATAAAGGAACTAAAAAAATTTTCCGCGCTTTGTGTTTATGTTTATTATTATTATAGTGTTTATTACCTTGTTTATGTCATATACTTCATTTTTTCTCCTATTATTTAACAAACATTAATTAAACATTATTAACCTTTTATTTAATCACCTGTTTTAAATGTAAAGGGATAAAAAAACCATAAATTTTGTAATAAACATCATCTGGAATTAAAATTTCTAGTGTATTTTAGCGCCTTAAATTAAAAATTTTCTCCCTCCGGTGGGCATTCTGCCCCCCGAACCCCCATGGGCCCTGACCCCCCAAATTTTTATCCTTGGCAACCTAAAAGATTCAAGATTCAAGATTTTATTTTTCTAGTAATACATAAAGAAAACAGTAAGAAGGACAAAACAAACACAAATGCGATTGCAACCCAGTTGAGTTACAATAACACCAAAAATCACAAAATTGAGAGAAGACCTGGCTGATTTAGATTTACTAGAAAAAAAAATGACTAAAGGCCTTAAAAAAATAAAGCTCTTTATTTAGCCATTTAAATTTCCATTAGTTAATTCATCAAAGATTTTTTAAATTGGTACAGAGTTTTGGAACTAACTTGATCTTCATTTAGATAATTCCATTTACTTATAACTCTATTAAAAAAACTGTATTTTCTACAATTGACTCTTGAGTGCTCTTTTTTGAGTTTTTTTAAATGTCCTCTGGTTGAATTTGGTTTAAGAACAAAATATTTCTCAGGATTTAGATTTATTTCTAGAGTACATTAGAACATGATAAAAAAAAATAAACACAAATGTTTTTAATTAGTGTTACAAAATACAGTGTTAATGCAACCCAGTTGAGTTACAATAACAAACACCGAGAGAAAAAAAAATTACATAATATACATAAAAAGTATTACAAAGGCAGACCTGGCTCTCTAGAAAAGAATGACTAAAGGCTTTAAATTATAAAGCTCTTCTTTTAGTCATTTAGTAATCTATTACAAGTTTACCACTGCTATAAGGATTTTTTAAATTGATACAATGTTTTAGCACATACTTGTGCTTCAATTAGCAAATTCCATTTATTTGTGACTCTATTAAAGAAACTGTATTTTTTGCAATTTAGCTTACAATGTTTAATTTTGATCTTTTTTGAATGCCCCCTAGTTGGATTTTTATTTATCATAAAATATTTATCTGGATTTAAATTTACCAAACCATTTATTATTTTGAATGTTTCAATTAAATATATTTTATCTCTACGTTCTTCTAAAGTCTTCAATTGGAGTATGCTTAATCTATTGTTATATCCATTATCAAACATATTACATCTTTTAAATAATCTTTTAGTAAATTTTCTTTGGACTTTTTCTAAAATATATTTATCTTTATTCATGTAAGGATTCCAAACAGGACTGGCATATTCTAAGACTGGGCGGACAAAACTTTTATAGGCAGTGAGATAATTTTTAATTGATTTTGATTTAAAACATCTAAAAATTAAATTAGTTGTTTTTAAAGCTTTACCAGCTATTTTCTGACAATGTATTGAAAATTTAAGGTTGTTATTTATGTATACCCCTAGATCCTTTACTAATTTAGTTTTAGGCAATTTCTTATTATTTAAGTAATAATCCGTTTGGTTTTCATATTTTTTATTATTTATATGTAGAACTTCAGATTTATTTTCAGACAGACATAGTTGCCAGTCGAAAGCCCATTTAGCAATTCTATTCAGATCATCTTGTAATTTAAGTTTACCAGTTGGTTTAAGATTTTAAATGTTTCAAACATATCTATCTTTTCTCTTCTTTTCTCCAAAGTTTCTAGATTAAGTGTTTTTAGTCTGTTTATATATCCAGTATCTTTTAAGTTACAAACTTTAAAAACTCGTTTGGTAAAATAGCGTTGGACTTTTTCTACAATATATTTATCTTTAGTCATATATGGGTTCCAAACAACACTTGCATACTCAACAGTAGGACGAACAAAACTTTTATAAGCAATAAGATAGTTTTTAATGGATTGAGATTTGAAACATCTGAAAATTAAGTTTACTGTTTTTAAAGCTTTACTAGCTATTTTTTTACAATGTGTTGAAAACTTTAAGTCACTAGTGATGAACACACCTAAGTCTTTTACCATATTAGTTTTAGGTAGCTTCTTATTATTTAAGTAATAATCCGTTTTGTGCACATTTTTACAAATATTTAAATGTAGTACTTCACACTTATTTTCAGATAGATTGAGCTGCCAATCTTGGGCCCATTGGGCAATTTTATTTAGATCATCTTGTAATTTAATTTGATTATCATTTGAGTCTGAAAAACTAATATAAACCTTTGCATCATCTGCAAAAAGTCTAATTTCTGAATTTTGGACACAATTAACAATATCATTTACATAAACAAGAAAGAGAAACGGTCCCAAAACTGATCCCTGTGGTACTGAACTTGTAACTCGGTATGAAGGGGAAAAAGTATTGTTTATTACTATTTTCATTTCTCTATTAGTTAAAAAAGCTTCTATCCATTTTAGAAGCTTACCAGAAATACCATATTTATTTAATTTAAACAAAAGCTTT
>JASAMX010003194.1:0-11301 GCA_030248175.1 Microlaimidae sp. YZB2_3 | reverse complement strand
ATGTCTGTAGTTATTCATTCAGTTACGTATTGCTCAAACTAAATCAAGAATTGGAAAAAACATGTTTTAAATTTTTACAATAACAAAAAAGAGTTTTTTAAATGATTTTTTAGTTCTAACAAATTGTTTTTAGATTTTATTTACTTTTTCATATACCGCCTAGTTTTTTTTTACTTTGTGAAAAAGTACACAAGCTTTTAGTCCGAAGCTAACAAACTAAACTGAAATATTTCATGGTCGCTAAGTTTCGAGTTTTAAGTTCAAATTTCTCGAAACCTGAGTTTTATTGTATGCTGGGTTTGGTTCAAAAGTGTTGTTATGCTGTCTATTGTGAATAATATTACATTTCGTCGTTACTACGGCAAAATGAGCCACAGTTTGTATAGGAAATATGCGATTGTGACTTATTTTAGATTTTAAAGAGCACTCTATTAACTACAGAATAAGTCACAGTCACTTGTATTTTATTTTGACTGTGGCTCATTTTGCCGTAGTAACGACGATTTGTTTATTTGGTCAACAGCACAATGTACACTGTCACATTTTTTTTATTTTTGCCTAATAATTTTTTGATTAGTGTTGTTTTAAAACATTATTTTTTGTGATTGTTTATAACGTGTTTTGTTTAATACATGTTACACGAACAACAGTAAACACATATTTGTAAAAATCCAACAGAGAGTATGGTACGAAAATACAACTTTTTGGATCGGTGCTGTTTTAAAAAACACTATTTTTGTGATTGCTTATAACGTGTTTAAAATATGTTACACGAACAACAGGTAAACACATATTTGTAAGAATAAACACCTAGCATGCAACGTATAAGTATGTTAGCTTAACAAACTAAATGGATTTAAAAAAATTACAGTTAACGATCGGGTAAAAACTAAATCCATTGTAAACTTTAGTTTTTGGCTTTAGCTTTTGCTTGTGTTATTAATAATGTCAGATTTGGTTTACTATACAGATTTTTTAGTTAACAAAATTTTACCAAAAAACAATATAAAACTCTGATATCAGGGTAGGCAGCGTACAATTTTAATACCAGGGAAACAATAATTTCTACTACAATAAATATATTATTACCATATAACATATCAAAAAACGAATAGTGAAAACATCATAAGGACAAATTAGATATTGTTTTTCTATTTATAAACCCTTTACGTTTATAATGACGTCTTACTTTCAGAATTTAAACTGCGCATCGCGGCTGTGTCTATAGACACCTTGCACTGGAACTCGGTTTATACATGAAGTATGCAATAAACATAGCGAGTCACCATAATGGATAATTACCGTACCTCCTACTTATCTTTTGTAGTATGCAGATCAATCGATCGAAATTTCGCGCGCTTTCGGGGGTTGATCTGCATACTACGAAAGATAAGTAGGAGATACGGTAATTATCCATTATGGTGACTCGCTATGTTTATTGCATACTTCATGTATAAACCAAGTTCCAGTGCAAGGTGTCTATAAAAAATGGCCATTGCAAAGACCAGGTAAGCTTAGGTGAGCAGTACTAGCACTTTCTCATTTTGCGTTTTAGACGGGTTTTTTCGCTTTAGTCATGTATCGCGTTTTTTCGCCTTAGTAATCGTTAAGGGTTATTTTATAAAAAACTTTTTTTAACAGAATTTAAAAAAAATATTCCCTGCGTTTTAGAAGGTTTTTAAACCACCGAAACAACAACATACTTGCCATTTTAAAATCTTATACAATTTTGGTCAAAAATACACTTGTTGTTATTTTCAAACACTAATTGAATTAAAGTCCTTACTTTTTCAAGGAATTTTATAACACAAATAGAACTTAATTACAACCATTAATTTCAGTCATTAGTATGGTGTGGTCTTTAAACAACAAAGTTATGTATTCTTTGTTATCTTGAGTTTTCTTTAAAAAGTTATGCAAGTAATTAGTGTTTATTTATGTTTAGATATAAACACACTTTTTACCACAGTGCTTCGTATGAAGCAAGGGCCAATGACTAAGATCAAGGCCATTTTTAATTTAGTCAGTTAGTGTATAATGTAAGATGGGGGGATTTGTAGTCATCATTTGCCCTGATGAGTACTGATTCCGCCACCATGACGAAATTCTCGATGAAAGAGTATTGGTTCCTTTAAAACTCAAAAATTCCTTTGCAAACTTAAATTAGTTTGGAAACTTTTTTTTAATCACTATACTTCAGCAATGAACAGTAAGCCTTATTTTTTTTTGAGCCAAAGCAAAATCTTAACATCAAGCTAAACTTTATCATGTTATAATTTATTTAGTCGTTTGATATTAAAAAAATCCTAACTTTTAAATTTTGAAAGAAATAATGTAAATGGATTATATTTCATGGTCAATTCAGAAATTTTTACAAGGAATTTGTCATATTTATGGACAACTAATCCTATAGAGAATTTATCCATGTTGTTGTCTGAAGGGATTTGACTTTTGACAAACACAATGAACCTGTAATAATTGAATTTTTTTTGCAACCTGCAGCTAAATATGCCGCGATATGTAGCAACAGAATAATAAGTACTAAAAATACACGTGAATAAGTCTCATAACGTTTATAGGTCTGTGATTATGACCATAAAACGAGCCACAAACCCGTGGACGTTAGGCTACTTGTGACTCATTCTGCAATATATATGTTTTTTGATTATGACCGTAAAACAAGTCACAAACCCATTTACGTTATGCTATTTGTGACTTATTCTGCAATAGATATATTGGCAAATTTAAATTGCAAGCGACACGTTAACAATAATTATTTCTGACTAAGACAAATGAATGCAAGTTAAGTAATGTAAACCATAGCTTGAAACGAAATTATTGCATAAAATATCTACAATCTTTAACGAAATAATATTTGGGCACCGGGCTGTTAGTATATATCAAAGCATTTGTATAAAAAATCTATATCCCCGCAAGCAAGTATAATTCTTGTTAAAATCGGTTAGCTAGCGTAAAACAAATCAACGTCTATGTTGTTCTAGGGTGGTTTATTTGACTGTTCAGTAGCTGGAAAACATAAAACACTACTAGATAATTTTAAAATGTCTCAATTTGAGCTAAAGTACATTATCCGCAAGGAACAGCAGAAGCAATGTGATTTTCGATTTTGAACAACAAATGCCAAAAAAATATTCACAAGAAAGTATTTTATTTTTCGTTCACTCCCTGAATACTTTGTCGAGTCTTTTGGCATAATTAAACTGCATCAGGTGAACTTAAAAATCAAGCGGCGGCGTTTGTAATTTTGTTTTTAGGAAGCAAATATACTGTCCAGTAGACGCAGTTGAACACGAAAAAGCCCATGGGAAACACGAGTCTGGACACGACGTCTATCCTCTTCGAGCGCTCTTTGTACTTTTGAAAGAAACTTTGGAAACAGCTGCGGGTCTTTGGTCGTAGTCTTTGCCGGGGCGCCTGAGCCATCACCGGAGGCATCAGAGTCCTAGGGCCGCCCCCTGGGGGCGGTACCCCGGGCGGTCCGCCCATGTTCATTGGCGGACCACCGGCCACGCCCATGGTTCCCGATTGGAAGAGGGCGGGGTGATAGTTTTGAGGTATCAGCTCGGGTCGAATTGGCTTTTGAAGAAGCGGACTCTGAAATGTAAACACACGAACAGTTACGATAAACGGGCCTTTGAAAAAGGATGTATATAACATTATTACATGAAAACCATATTTATTTAAATTAGGGCCGATTATATTATAAAATTTTACCAAGAACGAAGGTTCGTTTGCATGTGTGTAGAAATGATAACCAGAGTGTAACTTTAAACCTTTTTGATTGCTTAGTTAGACAAAAAATCTGGTATTCAAAACAAAAGAGCAGCGAGCCATTTTTGTTCCATACTAAAATTTTTCTTTCACTCTCGTTTTGCTCTGTTTCAATTTCTGTCACAATTTCTTAAACATTGTGTTGCTAAACTTCATAAGACTATCAGCGTCTACAACCAATAATATTCAGAAAGAATTCTTGGAGTATATCTTCAGAAGGGTTGATCAGTTAATACAAAGGTTACATCATTCAGTAGCTTGTCAACATTTAATGTTCTAAAACATTTCATCCATCTGCTAAAAAAATAGGTTTGATTAAAAAAGAGATCTTTATTTTACTTATTGAAATGCTTTTCTAAATATTTCCATAAATTTCGACAATAATTTAGGTATTAAATTTTGTAAATTGTAAAGTACAGTTCTATACATCCTTTCAAGGGTACGAAAATTTTTACGTTATATACAACACCCCCAAGTGCAAAATAGTTCCCAACATGCAAGAAAACAACAAAACGATAGAGAAACAATAGCAGAATAACAGAAAGCAAGTGCAGCAATAGCTAAACAACAGAAAAGCAATAAATAGGCCTTGTTCACACATTTGTTTTTAATAATATTTCTTATTTTGAGCTTAATATTTTTTGATTTAAAAAAAATTATAAAACCAAAAAAATATATACAAGTAAATACAAGTAGAAGCGAGTAATAAGTGACGGTAGGAAATTGGTTAGAAATTATTATAATTAAGTTATGATCATTAAATTAGGAAAATGGTTAATTGAAACAAATTCATACTGAAATAAAAAGAAGTTAAGGTACAACTGGAAAAAGGTGCTTCAAAATCATTGTGTAGGATCGAAAATATAACACATAATTAAAAAAACAAATATTATTCATTATGAGGTTAAAACTAAGCTTTAATTATTAACTTACAAAATTGTCTTCTTAGTAATAAAATCTTTTCAATTGCGTAACTTATATTAATTTTCACTCTCAAAAATTAATATTATTGTAAAAATGCAATTTTAACACACTAATTATTGTCTAAAAATAGTAGTGATTACGTTAGAAAATTGAAGATAAGAGTGTGCAGATAAACCATTATGTGTCATGAAAATGGTGCGAAAATCAGTGAAAAGAAGAAAAAACCCCAGTAATACTAATAAACGGAGTCTGTCGTGTGGTGTTCAGAACACTCTACAGCCTTTTTGGTGAACTCTGGGGTTATTTTGCTGTAAACTCTGCACTCTGCAAAGTATGCTGAGGCACCTAAAAACATGGCGGTCTCCAGCATATTTTAAAATTTGCAATGCACTTCTCATTTTGCAAAAAAATCTGAATTCTACACAATCTTTTGTGGTTTTTTTAGCCCACGGTTCAAAAGTGGTTGCGCTTTACAGTCGGCAGCGTGTTCTACACAACAGTCCAGTACTCCGCGCTGCCCGCGTTGGGTTTACCATAGCGAACGTATTGCAAGCGGTAAATTCGTCCTGATCCATCATAGAGCCGTCCTCCGGACCGGAGGGCGGTCCCGGCTGGGGCCCGCGGCCGCGCGGCGGGCGCCGCATCCCCCGCCCGCGCGACTCGATCATCATATCCTTCCGGGCGGCGTAGTTGACCAGGGCGAACTCCAGCAGAGCTCCGAATATAAAGGCCAGGCACACCCCGATCCACACGTCGATGGCTTTTGTATAGGAGACCGGAGGGAGTTTGGCATTGATACCCGAGGACTGAGTGGTCATGGTCAGGAGTGTCGTTACCCCTGAAAATTAGCAAATTAAAAATTGTGGTTCTACGACTATTGACACCCGACCAAATTGACCCCCAGCGCTGTTTTAGGCTTCTCCTGAGGCCTTTAAGTTTAAGCCTCGGCATAAACCTTCCCCCATGCCCCGCGCCTCTGCCCACCCGCCTAAGCCCCAGCCTAAGCCCTCCCCCCGCCTAAGCCCCCGCCTAAGCCCCGCCTAAGCCCCGCCTAAGCCCCCTAAGCCTAAGCCCCCGCCTAAGCCCCCTGAGCCTAAGCCGAAGCCTAAGCCTAAGCCCCCACTTCAAAAGCCTAAAGCTAAGCTTTAACATAATATTAAACTTAGCCTCAAATCTAAGCCTGACAGCCTAAAAGAGCGCTGGGGGTCAATTTGGTTGGGGGTCAATTGTCGCGACACCAAAAATTGTTCCGATTAGTCTGGTTCTCAATGTGGTCTTGAATTATTAATCTTTTACGTATACATTGAGGTTAAAGATAACCTTGCTGTAGGAATACCGTCAGGAGTTTTAAGATTAAACTCACAAAACAATAGGGACTTTGTACCGTTTTGTTGGGAACTGGTTGCCAAAACATAACAAAATTAAATTGAGCCTTTTTAGGTTATTATTAGGCACACAATAGTCAAAAACTTCCCATTTAAACAAAAATTGTTTAGTGTTAAAGATCTCCATAAGCTTATGACGCCATATAATTATTTTAAACCAATTTATGAGCGCCAGGAAAAAAATTATCTCCAATCAACGTGTTGATTGACCCGTTTTTAGTTCCTCCCGCATTGATTCACACAGAACAAAAAATATAGCCGCAAATCACAAATAGCAGCTGCAATTTGATACCTGCAACGTGTTCATTTAAACATTTTTCTGTTTTTTTTGTGTCTTGTTTTAAATAACAGAAATGTCTAAAAAAGCGGTTTTGGCCTTTTTTCCACCGTGTTGAGTTAAGTATACTATGTTTATACTGTCGGAGCACTTTTTGTAACGCTACTGCCATAATCAAGGGAACGCAGATAGCAAAAAAACGTTAAGAAATGGTTAAAATGTCAATTTGCTATATGTATTCTAATTTTTAAATCGTATTAAGAAGATTTTTTCCATCTTAACTCATGCGCGCGAGCAAAGGCTTTTAGTAAAACTGGAAAATGAAAATTCAAGATGACGATAACAAACAAGGGAGAGTGGATTTTTACCTCAATATTTTTTGTAAGTTCAAAATTAAGTGCTGTTATAAAAAAACAAAAAGTAAAAAAAACCTAAACTAATTGCTATATTTAACTTAGATAGTGTAACATATAAAAATATTTTTTTATTTATTTTTAGGGCTTAGGTTTAATTTAAACATTTCTTACACTACTTTTTATAAATTGCTGTTATAAAAAAACAAAAAGTAAAAAAACCTGCACTGAATACTATATCTAACTCAGATAGTGTAACATATAAAATATTTTTTTTTGTTTTAAAGGCTTAGGTTTAATATAAACATTTTTTATACTACTAAAAAACAAGAACCAAAAGTTCGATTTTGGGATTGATATAAAATTTTTTTTAAGATTTTGACAATAATGTTGCCCTTAGTGATTATTACAATAACGTAGAATCTAAGAGTAGGCCCTTTTAAAAATCAAAAACACTTCTTTAGATTGGTCATATTGCACACTTTTACCCTTTGTTTTGTCAAAAGTCAAATCCCTTGAGCGACTTGATCCTATAGATGCAAGTAAAATCAATATCATTGAAAAGCTTTTAGTTTAGTATTATTGTTAAGGTACTTTACAAACTGCTAATACTTTGATATAAACTACAGTGATAAAATTATTTAAGTAAATGTTTTCCTAAGATTGTATGTAGAACCTTCTAGAACATTCTGGAAAGTGAGGTCATATTACCTAATGCTCATTGGCTAAGAACTTTCTAGAAACTTCTGGAAGCATGCTTTACTGGTATATAAATGGGGCCTGTTAGCTCCTGATTATGATAGTGTATATTTGCCTTTTTTTGTGTTTTGTCATTACTGCTCTGGCTGTACTATACTACTGCTTTGCTTTGTGCTACTTGCTACTGCTGCTGTTTATCTGTTCCTGTTTGCAAATAAACTACTGTTGTGGAATCCTTTTGTGTACATCGCCACTGAAAACACAACAAGGATTTACTGGCGTGACAAGCAGGATTTGAACCTGCGCGGGGAAACCCCAATGGATTAGCAATCCATTGGGACCAATCAACCGACCAACCATTGGATTACAACTGAAGCCGACTGACCCAGGAGTCTTGGCTAAAGAAACATCCAAAGATACAGTCCTGTCTACAGTGATGCGGTACACTAGAGAAGGATGGCCAGCTCACTTAGCTTCTGATGAAGGTTCCACGAATACTGACAAAGACACTGATGAGGACACGCCTATCAGTGAGGGCTGCTCTGTGAAGGATTTCAAGAAGATAGCTAGTTACATAAGCATTGCCAGCGGGTGCCTATTTTATGGGTCTCGGGTAGTAATCCCTGTGTCATTGCAACGACAAATCTTGGAGCTGCTTCATTTGGGACATTTTGGCATGCAGCATATGAAGCAGCTTGCACGCACTGCAGTCTACTGGCCAAGAATTGATGCTGACATCATGGAAGCATGTCGTCTATGCACCTCTTGTGCAGAACGTCAAAACAAGCCACAAACCCTGCAGTTCACCCCTGGATGCTACCAGAAAAACCGTGGAGCCGACTACACATTGACCATGCTGTTAATTTCATGGGAAACAACTGGCTGGTCATGATTGATGCCTACTCCAAGTATCCCTGCGTACATGCGACAAGTTCAACTTCTACAAAAGCTACTACCAACCTGCTGGAAGAGGACTTTGCTCATTTTGGTTACCCTCATACCATTGTCTCAGACAATGCTACTACCTTCACATCTGAAGAGTTCCAGCAGTGGTGCAGGGAACGAGGAATTGTACACTTAACAGGTGCGCCATATCACCCTGCTACAAATGGAGCTGCTGAACGCCTAGTTCAATCTTTCAAGCAGGCTCTAAAGAAATCATCTTTGGCACCAAGGATGGCACTGCAAGAATTCTTGCAACATTACAGGCGCACACCTTTGCCTACTGGATTTTCACCCAGTGAATTGCTAAATGGACGTCAAATCCGCTGCAATATTAATGTCCTACTGCCTTCACCTCCACACTTGGCTCAAGGAAAGCAAGCCCAGTTGGCCACAAAGTTCCAAATGAAGGAAAATTCTTCAGCGCAGATTGCTAAGATGTGGTCCTATTCTGTAGGAACACCTTGCTATGCCTTGTACTGTGGTCCAAAACGTGACAAGGATCCACGTTGGGTACCTGCAGTGGTCACGAAAGTTTTTGGATCAAGAAGCGTTAATGTCAAGGTTTGCCCCCGTGGTCCAACTTGGCGCAGACACCTGGAACAACTCCGACCTTGCTATGGAGTTCATGAAGATGAGGATCCTGGAGAAGCCCCTTTGCAAAAGAATAAAACTGCATACACTTCAATTCCAGAGCTAAGAGACTTGGAGTATAATGAACTGCCAGCAGCTAACGAAGAGAGGAATCCACGCCTACCAACTGAAGATGAATATGGGATTCACAACCCTCGCCGCTCCAAACAAAATCAGACGCAGAAGACTAAGACTTGCTGTAATTAGACTGATCGCCTTTGGTGGGATAACCTCAGGCTGGCAGGGAGGTGTTAAGGTACTTTACAAACTGCTAATACTTTGATATAAACTACAGTGATAAAATTATTTAAGTAAAATGTTTTCCTAAGATTGTATGTAGAACCTTTTAGAAAATTCTGGAAAGTGAGGTCATATTACCTAATGCTCATTGGCTAAGAACTTTCTAGAAACTTCTGGAAGCATGCTTTGCTGGTATATAAATGGGGCCTGTTAGCTCCTGATTATGATAGTGTATATTTGCCTTTCTTTGTGTTTTGTCATTACTGCTCTGGCTGTACTATACTACTGCTTTGCTTTGTGCTACTTGCTACTGCTGCTGTTTATCTGTTCCTGTTTGCAAATAAACTACTGTTGTGGAATCCTTTTGTGTACATCGCCACTGAAAACACAACAATTATCTTCATAAGGCAGTTGAAATAAATAAAATTAACATGGACATCTTTATGCTGGACTGTACATTATCACCAAAAAGGGGATGGACCTATCTCCCCAACCACAAAACAAATTTGACTGTCTCATTGCAAACCTTGCAGTCCAGGGAATATTAAAAATGAGTTTAATTTTGAAAAAAAGTGAGTAAATGAACCCGAAAAATACAGGAAAAATTATTTGTCAGCCGTATGGCTGACACGGGCTACTTGTCTTTTAAAAATTCAAATCTTCTGAAAAATCTCATGCATCCCGCTCGGGATAAATATATAAACGTACCGGTGTCTTGTATAACTAAAAAAGTTTTATCATTCTATTTTTTGAAGAAAAAAAAAAAGATTTTGTAGAAATGGTACACAAGTATTTCCAAAAAAAAAAAAAAAACATTTACAAACATTTTTTATTAATTTTGTCCTGCACAGACAAGTATTCAGGAAGGTTTACTTTCAATTGTTTCCAATTTAGAAATTCAAAAAAGTCCAAAATAAACAGATTTGAAATAAGGTAAATTTCGGGCAAGATTTAATTTTTTCACCTAAATAAAATTTTTTGAAAAATTTTATTACTTGGAATAACTGTTTAAATATTTTTACAGTGTAGCATGCAAAGTTTGAAGAAAATACAACACAAAAATAAATTTACCAGACAAAAATAGTAAATTTGCGCAGTTTTTTTCTTTACTTACTTAAAAATTGACGACAGGAAAATAGAACCGTGCTCTATCATAATGTCAATTTTGACGTAAGGATAGAGCACGGTTCTATATTTCTTACGTCTTAAGCGATGCGTCATACGTCTTAAATATGATAGTGTGAACTGATAAATTTGACGTGTTATGTCTTAAGTGCTACGTAATACGTCTTAAGTGATGTGGTGTGACCAAGCCTTCATGAGAAATAACTTTGAGATAAAATTTTTATTTCAGTTTTTTAATGTCATAGTTACCATGACGGAATGAGTCAGAATCGTAATAAAATACGAACCACTGTGACTGTTTTTAACTTTAAACACAAATAATATAAAAAGTTATGAGTCAAAGTCACGTGTATTTTATACTGTTTGTGACTCTTTTTGTCTTAGTAACGTTAATTTTGACGACAATCTTAGCCTGCTTGTGGTAAGAATGCAGAACAAAGTGAAACAACCTCATTCAATGCTTCGTTTACAAGTCAGGATCGCAACAAAACCAACTACCAGTTGGCACCTTTTTGGCAAGCTCCAATCCGAAACCCGCGCTCTGGCTGGAGCTTCCTTCAAATACTGCGCGCGGGGACGTCAAACCAACCCTGGTCCCAGGGTCACAGTAAAATACGGCACATGTAACATATGCAACAAAAACAAACAAACACTAATATAATGCAAAAACAAACACACACCACACTGGGCGCATGCAAAATGTCGACAAACCACACCCAAACAATACAAACAACAATAAACATGGTTTCGCCAATTACACATTCTACACCAAACACAAAAAACGACAACCACAAAAACAAAACAACATACAAACACCAGAACACAACAACACCATACAAACAACAACCAACAAACACACACAACCAACACCACAGTACAAGCAAAAAACAACACTAACACGCAACATTCCAAATCAAAACTAAAAATACTA
>JASAMX010003193.1:0-21664 GCA_030248175.1 Microlaimidae sp. YZB2_3 | reverse complement strand
TAGAAATTTTAATTCCAAATGATAGAACATGTTTTTACCGCTAAAAACATTAGATAATAGGTTACTAGACCAAAAACAGTGTATTATACAGCTTTATCTACGTTTATCTCTGCTTTTTTAACGTTTTAGCCCCCCTCCCCCCCCAAATTTCGGAGGGGGGGGGGGCGGAGCCCCCTTCCCCGAATTTTTTTGTACTACAATCCGCCCCCCTCCCAAATGAAACTCTGGGTACGTCTCTGGAACTGGGACCCCCTAAATTTAAGGGGGGAGGGGACGGTGTCCGAGATACCCCCAAATTTTAGAAGGGGTGATAGCAGTTTCGAGATTTTTGGGAGTATAAGTATAACACCTTGCCCACCTATGCAGCCCCCCCCCCCTCCCTGCCCACCTATGGGTATACTTATAGGTGCCAGCTGACGTAAAAACTGGCAAAAAATGAGAAAGACAGCTTTAAGGAGTTTAAATCTTAGAGGGCCCCAGGCATACATGGGCAAGTTGGTCCGGAGTGGGGGGGGGGTTAAACCCCAAATTAGGGGGGGGGTTAAAATCCGAGAAATGCAAAATACCCATATCGTTTTTTTTCTGGAGTGCATTTTACCCATATCGTTTTTCGATTTTGAAGGAAAAATATGTTAAAAACACTAATTTTAGGTCAAAAAGCCCTTTTTATTGCATTTTTCAGCTTTTTACTGATTATATCATTCATTTTGACCTCAAAACTTAAGTTTAGAGGCAGTTAGAAGTCATTTTAAAGACATTTTTTTTATTTTTCCAAAATTGGGTGGGGGGTTAACTTTTTCTCCCCCCACCCACTTCTAAGTGGGGGGAGGGGGGAAGGGGTGGTTAAACCCCACTTCTCAGAATTTGGGGGGGGGTTAACCCCCCCCCAACCCCCCCGTGCCCATGTATGGCCCCAGGGAGTTTAGATTTCAAAACAACAAACTTAAAATCCTGGTTAAATTTGTGAAGGACTAATATAAAGTTTTATTAACAAAATTACGACGGAGTGGGCGGGCGCCTTTTTTACCTCAAGTCTCCAGGAACCTAATATTTAACATTAGCGCTTACTAGTATATAGACAGACCTGTACACTGCCCCCCGGGGGTTATAATGGGGGAACAATTCCAAAACAGGGGGAGGGGCACGGGGGCAACTTTTTTAAAACAGGGGGGCAATAAAACGGAGGGGCAAGCAGAGGGGAAAGAAAAAAAAAGAGAAAAAAAGGAGAAAAAAAGAGAAAAAAAAGGAAAAGGAAAAAAGGGACAAAAAAAGCGAAAATAAGGTAAAAATAGGTCTAAAATAGCTTAAATTTCATTGAAATAGGCTAAAAACTGCAAAAATTTGGTAATGATGGCGTCATAATAGGTAAAAAAATGGCGTCATAATTTTTGGATACTTTTTAATTTTTTCACGGGAGGGGGGCAATAAAACGGGGGAGGGGGCAAATCTTCCAAAAAAGCGGGGGGAGGCATTTTCAAACCGTGTTGTTATTTATTATGTTTTGCTTCTTTGCTTCATTCCTGCACTTCAACCTTTAATTTGCTTCTTTCCTGTACATTAAGCCCCATCAAAAATTGATTCAAAGCCAAAGTACATTTACTTTTAAATATTATCATTTTTCATTATTTCTGTTTTATTTATGTAATATAATGTAAATAATTTTTTATTATATAATTTGCTCATATATTGGGCTGGTAGCAAAGATTAATCAAATAGTTTCTATCCCTTAGGACAAAATATTTGGTAGCAGAGCGTGGTTACTACTTAGTTTCTTTATCTATATTTAGATGGTATAGATTTAAGTCCACGCCACTTTCATTGCCAAGTGTCATTTGTAAACATAGGTGGGCAGGCGCAGGGGGGGGGGTTGAGGGGGTTAGACACTTCTGTAATGCCCGGGGTTCCTATTTTAAATAAATTTTATAAAATTTATTTAAAATAGGAACCCCGGGCATTACATATGTAACGTGCGGTTTGGCCCGTGTGTTTGCGCTGATGAATGAGTGTTCTGCTACCGCACGCTACTTGTTTGCATAGGTGTCCGACCAGCCTGGACTGCCCGGACCACCCCCCCCCCTAAGGGCCGGTCCAGGGTACCCCTCCCCCCTAGCGCCCATTTTGGACCCTCCCTCCCCATTAGAACCCGCGGCGGCCCCCCCCCCCGGTTTTTTGGCCCCTCTCCTTCTCCCTTTTTTCTTTCCCTTCCCCCCGTCCCGCCGCAAAACATATTCATATTATCAGTAGAAAGTTGGTCAAACTTTTACCGGAAGCAAAAAAAATCAACAAAAAGGTATCTCTTATAATATGTTAACGTTTTTAACAGTTTCCAAAAGTTTTTTTGGCAGGTCCAGGCTATTCCCCCCAAGTACCCCAGTCCAGGCTTCCCTCCCCCCTAAGGACCCTTCAGTCCAGGCTACCCCGGGGTCAAAATTTTTCGAAAATTTGGTCCAGGCTGACCCCCCCTCCTGGGCCTACAAAATGGTAAAAAATGGGCTGACCCCGGGGTCAAACCCCCCCCTAGCCGTCAGGGGTCGGACACCTATGCTTGTTTGTGTGGGTGTTTGCGCGATGTAGCCGTAGGCTATCTGACCCTGTATACTTTTATTACAAAAGTTATAAACCCCGGGCGGGATACCCAAGTACCCGGCGGGGTTACAGAAAAGGCACGTAAAGTAACTGAGGGCGCGGTTTCCCAATCCCGGTTGGAGTGGGCGAAAGGCGGGGAACTTTAGTTAGAAAAGATGCGAAGCTTTGAGAAAATGCGAGCAGCTTTTGGTTAGAAATAACTTAGATTTTAGAGCAGCACTTTAGACGCAATTTATTCCGATCTCAAAGCAATATACGAGCGGGTAGCCTGGCTCAAGAGGACGACGTTGAAAGTGGTCGTTTGCCGGAACTACGGGAGCGCAATAAACCGGTGGAGGGTGGTCAGGGCCCGCCTAGCCCCACCGCCCCAGCATTCATCCCAGCCGGCCGCAGCAGCAGCTAGTCCGGACCTGCCGGCCCCAAATCTGCCGGACGATTCGACGCCGGAACCAGAAGAGGAGTCGGCCGACCAGGGCCCGCCGGCTTAAGCCACGGCCGGATGATATTCCTGCTTTCCCCCCCTCGCCGGACGATTTAATTTTGATTTCCCCCTCCCCGGACGATTTTTATTTCCCCTTAGCCGGACGATTTCCTGCCGGACAAATCCCCCTAGCCAGAAGACTTCCCCACCGGACAATTTTTTATTTTTGTTGTTTGTAAAAAAATATAAATTTGTTATTTAAAATATAAATTACATTATAATTTTTTCCAAAAAAAAAACAAACTTTTTTAAACTTTTTATAAACTAAGTACGTACAAAAAAAAATTTTTTTTAGCCAAAAAATAACATGTATGTATATATTTTATTTTGTTGTACAGGTAACCATTGGGAAGGGGGCGAATGGGTGGCCCTCCCTTGGGGTTGGGAAATGCTGGACTTGTCCGGTAGTTCTCACTCTTTGGGTTAGGCCCACCCCTCTGCTTCCTTCCCCGCCTTGCATAAATAAGTGCCATATAAATATGATGATGCCGTATCAAAACGTGTGCCGTATATAAAAAAATATATTATTATAATCTAAACATTGTTGTAAATAATTTTTTCATATATGATATTGAACTGTGAGGGCACAGTTTCCCGAAGGGGGGGGATAGTGTAATGCCCGGGGTTCCTATTTTAAATAAATTTTATAAAATATTTATTTCTTATTTTAAATTAAAACTTTTCTTTTAACTAAAGGTCAAAATCGCATATCTTTCAAATTCTTTTAGTCTGCTAAACTTTTTGCCTGTAGTCAAAACAACCACGCATCCCGCGGGTATATAAACTCGCGGGTTTTCAAGTAAATTATTATTGCTTTGAGATCGGAATAAATTGCGTCTAAAGTGCTGCTCTAAAATCAAAGTTATTTCTAACCAAAAGCTGCTCGCATTTTCTCAAAGCTTCGCATCTTTTCTAACTAAATTTCCCCGCCTTTCGCCCACTCCAACCGGGATTGGGAAACCGCGCCCTCAGTTATTTTACGTGCCTTTTCTGTAACCCCGCCGGGTACTTGGGTATCCCGCCCGGGGTTTATAACTTTTGTAATAAAAGTATACGGGGTCAGATAGCCTACGGCTACATCGCGCAAACACCCACACAACAAGTAGCGTGCGGTAGCAGAACACTCATTCATCAGCGCAAACACACGGGCCAAACCGCACGTTACACTTCCCTAAAATTTGGGGCATAGGTGGGCAGGGGGGGAGGGTTGGGGGGGGTTATACCCCCCCAAAATTTCGGATTTTGCTGACACCCCCCCCCCCTTTATTTTGGGGTTGTGGGGTACACCCCCCCCCCAAATTCGCCTCCCAAAGAAAAATTTTTAAGTGTTATAAAAGGACTAAAAATTTTTTCCGCGCTTCGCGCGGAGTGTTTATTACCTTATTTTCCCATTTATTACCTTTTATTACCTTTAAGTTCCCCCGCTACGCGGGCAGTTTAAATTTCCCTGCTACACGGGCAGTTTAAATTGGCAATTTATCTTAGTTTTTCAATTTCAAATCGATTATCCCATTCAGTAGTTAAGGCATACCTGTTTAATAAAACTACTATAAAACACTATTATCCTTTTTTTAACGTTTTAAACACATGTTATAAATGTATAGTATAGCTATAAAAAACCTTAAATTTTGTAATTACTATCATTTGGAATTAAAATTTCTAGTGTATTTTAGCGCCTGAAATTATAAATTTTCTCCTCCGGGGGGCATTGTTCCCCCCGAACCCCCCTGACTGAATTTTTAAGATCACAGAAAATTATGTAGAAATTAGGTAAAAAAACAAAAGTAAAAGGTATGTTCACGCGATCACCAGGAGACGATTTTTAAGCCGTTTTTAGTATATATTTTAAAAAATTTTCGCCTCCGGCGGCTGGGAGGACACCCCCCAGACCCCCCGGCCGACGCTTCGCGCCGCTTTGACAACCTTTTTCTCCCCTCCCCCAGACTGACGCCGCCGAAATGAAATCCTGACTGCTCCACTGCACATTTTTATTAAAAGAATTAAAAAAATAAAATTTATAAGTTGCAATAAGATCTTATTTTAATTTTACACAGTTTTAAAGCATTTATAAGCTTGTTTTACGTTTTTTTACGCGTTTTAAGCTCATTTTAAGGCAGCGCGGAAATATTGGGTACACCCCCCTCAAAATTTGGGTCTTACTGGACACCCCCCCCCCTAAAATTTGACCCCCCCTATACCCCCTCCCCCCAAAATCCGAGAGGCTGCCCACCTATGATTTGGGGGTACCCTGGACAGCCCCCTTAGAAAGCTAGGGGGGTTTAACCCCCTTCTTGGAACCCCCCCTAGATTTTTTAATGTCATTTACCCGTGGTAAACACCCTCACACTAGCTTCGGTGACCGTATCTATCTATGGCTACACCCACATTAACGATATGTTTTTGAACAACGAAAAAATATAAATTAGTTAAAACAAACTTACTTTAAATTATATTTTACATCCTGGAACCAATTGTCACCATAAACACAGATAAGATGTTCTTTTGGTTCTAGTCGTAGATTTGAACTGGGTTCCAAACCATCTAGCAAATGAAACTGGAGCGGAGTTTCTTTGTCCTCTGCAAAAAACTTCAGTGGGAATAATTCAGAAATAACAACGCGATCAAAAGGTACAAAGTACATTTCAGCAGACGTGCAAGTTTTCGTTTTTCTGCTTTCTTCGATCTGTCTTACACCGCCTTCACTATCAAACAGGACCAATTTGAATTTGCTCATTTGTGGTGACCTAAAAATAGCTCTAAATTTACAATTAAAATAATTATTTATGTACACGTACACTTGGAAAAAACTCGAATTCCGCAAAAAGCAAATTTGCCCGACCTATTGAAGCTTAGGGGTTGGACATCGACATCTTGACCACACATGGGCAAGTTGTTCCATGAAGATTAAGGTTAAACCTTGGTTTAGTGGGAGAGGGAGGGGTTAAAACCCGACGAACGCATTAGCATATTAATTTTTGGGGTGCATACACAGGTGAAAAGCGGAGGGCAGGGTGGGGTCCACGGTCCACCCCCCTAGCCTTAAATTTTTGGGAATCCCCCCAAGACGAAAATCTAGCCCCCCCTTTTCCCCAAACTCTCAAATTTCCTAATTTTTTACCCCTAACCCCCCTCTAGAATTTAAAATCTGACCCTTCCCGCTTCCCCCCTGCCCCCTTAAGAAAATTTTAGGTACTTTTTTAATACTAGATTTTCTTCCAAAAACGTGATTTTTTAAAACATATTCATGTTTTTACACCCTTTTTACACCAGAATAATGCTTTTTATTCAATAAAATGTAGTATTATCTTATAAAAAGAATATTTATTAAAGTTATTATGGTTTAAAACTGTTTTGCTTTGGACACCGGACCCCACCTGACCCTCCTCTAGATTTCAAAATTTTGAACCCTGGGTCGAACCCCCCCCCCAAAAAAAAGCTAGGAGGGTCCGGACCCCCCTCCTAGAATTGAAAATTCTATTTATCCTCGGTAACCACCCCCCAGAGCTACCCGGACCGTTCTCACCTATGGGTGCATTTTACCCATCCATATCGTTTTTTGATCTTAAATGAAAAATAAGTAAAAAAGCTAATTTAGGCCAAAAAGCCGTTTTATTGCATTTTTTTAAGCTTTTGATTGTTTAAAACACTGATTTTGACTTTATAAATTAAGTTTGAACGCTGTTAAAGTTATTTTAAAGACATTTTTTTTCTTCAGTTTTCCAAAATTAGGGGGTTAAAATTTCTCTTCCCCAGTTGTGAGTGGGGGGGTTTAAAATCTCCTTCCCAGGACTTATGAGAGTTTAAACTCCTCCACCACCTTTTCCGAAATCCAAAATGGTTGACAAAGAAAAAAAATTATATTACAGTGTTAGGCACTAGGTGGGTAGGGGGGTTGAGGGAGAGGTTATCCCCCTCCCAAAAAAAAAATCCTGATTATAGCGGACACCCCGAGCCCTCTAAAATTTGGGGGTAGTCCGGACACCCCCAAAAATTTGGGGGTCCCAGTACTAAAAAAACTAAAAATAGGGTATTTGAGGTATACCCCAAAAAAAAATTTTGGGACACGGGACACCCCCCAAAGTTTTGAAAGTCCGGGTATAACCCTCACAATCCGGGAGGCTGCCCACCTATAGTTAGTCACCCCCTCAACTGGTTGCACGTGGTAAAATTTTGCCGTTTCCATATGTTAAAATTTTATACTTTTCTTGTTGTTGCCATTTTATACATGAGCATGGTAGGGGGTCGCTACCTCGGGTAAGGCCCTTTGAAAGCTAGGAGGGGGTCCAGGGGGGTCCGTATCCCCCTAGCTTTTTAGGGGGGGGGTCAACCCGGGGCAGACCAGTTTAAAATGCCATTGAGCCACCAGGACTGTGCTGACCTTCGGGCAGAACCTAACGGGTCTACGGGTTCCACCACCACCTAAACCTGGTTGCTGGATCTTTTGTTTTATAAAAATGTGTCCAGCGTGGCATGGCTGGAGTGTTTGTTGTTGTACGTCGGCCACACATGGCAGTTTTCCATCTAGCAAACCAGTGGACAAATACAGCTCTATTGTGTGTGGAGTTTGTAGCACTAGCATAGATGAACAAGGAGGGTAGGGTGGGGTCCACCCCCCAGCCTCGAAATTTTGGGGCCCCCCCTAGAAAAAAATCCAGGGCCCCCCTCCCCCAAATTTTCGAATTTTTTACCCCTGACCCCCCTCTAGATTTTGAAATCTGACCCCCCCCCCGCCCTCTCGAGAAAATTTTAAGTACTTTTTTATACTAAATTTACTTCCAAAAACGTGAATTTTTAACAGAAATTCATGTTTTTACACCCTTTTTATAACTAAATATCGCTTTTTATTCAATAAAATGTAGTATTATCCTATAAAAAGAACAATTATTAAAGTTATTATGGCTTAAAACTGTTTTGCTTTGGGCACCGGACCCCACTTGACCGACCCCCCTCTAGGTTTCAAAATCTTCCACCCCGGGTTCACCCCCCTAGAAAGCTAGGGGGGGTTCGACCCCCCCCCCTAGGTCCCCCCTAGATTTTGAAATTTCATTTACCCGGGGTAAACACCCCCCCCTAGCTTTTTGACCGTGTTCATCTATAAGCACTGGCCTTGCAGGAACACCTATACTGACCATGTACGACGTTAAATAGTAAGATCAATATTAGGCGCGACTTAAAAAATCCTTTAGACAAAGACCTCGGAATGGGTGAACACTCTAGCGGTAAAGGTTGCCAACATCGTTATTAATGTTGGACGAAGAGTCTTAACCATAGGGGTGAAACATTTTCGCCCCTCCTGGCTTGTCTTAGCGCCTGTCCTTTGTATAATCTGCATAGGGAAGATAAGTTTTAGTTTATTTAACAACAACAACAACCAGTTTAAAAGCAGAGGGGGGTCAGAGGGGGTCCGGTTTCCAAACAAAGTCACATTAAATATTTATTAAGTTTTTTAGCATTAATATAGAATTTTATATACTAAAATAGACTATTTATCAAGGGCGTAGCCAGGGGGGTTGTAGGGGTGGCAACCCCTCCCCCCTTTTGGGTTGGCGGAGGTAAAAATTTGGGGGTCCGAAAAAAGCAATTTTAAAAAATTTCTTCGCGCTTCGCTCCGCTCAGCCCTCGACATTTATATACGTTTTTACAACATTTAAGTAATGTTTTTAATGAATTTCAAAGACAATTTTAGAAAATTTTTTCGTGCTTTCGCACGATTTTTAATGTTATACCTTTTTAAACCGGAAATTTTTCAAGTTTAACTTAAAAAAACAGTGCAAATAACAACAAAAAGAATCACCTAGCTAGCGCGAAGCGCAAAAAATTTTACCCTTTTTTAATTCTTTTTTACGGTATTTTGAAAATTTGGAGTACAACCCCCTACAACCCCCCCTTTCGAAAAGTTTGTATGGAGTACAACCCCCATAGGTGTTTTTAGTCGGGTCCGCTAGGGGGGGTCCACCCCCGGGTGGAAGGCCAAAATTTTTTAGGGGGGGGGGGCTTCGGACCCCCCTGGCTTTTTAGGGGGGGTCGACCCCACGTGCGAGATTTCAAATTAAGGGGGAGGGTCAGGGCCAGGGGGGTCCAATTTTTTAGCAAAATTTTTTTAACTCAATAATTTAAGTGTTTTTAGGTCTAATATTGAATTTTATGTATTAAAACAGCCTATTTAGGCCTAAAAAGTGTATTTAAAATCTGTTTTTAACTAAAAACCCGTGTTTTTGACAGTAAATAAAAAAATAAACTTCCAATTTGGTTGGGAGGGGGGAGGGGGGTCCGTATCGCTAGGGGGGGGGTCAGGCCGGACCGCTCTCGAGCTTTGGGGGGGAGGGGGGGCCCCCTGAATTTTTTCTAGGGGCGGGGGGTCCAAAATTTTGGCTCTAGGGGGGGGGTGCACCCCTCTGTCCCCCCACCCCCAAAAACACCTATGACAACCCCCCTTTCCGAAATCCTGGCTACGCCCCTGCTATTTATGTGTGAAAAAAGTATAAAAGTACCGTTTTTTACAATAAAACCGTGTTTGTGACAGTAAATTTTGACCTGAATTCATACCTGGACAATTTAGCTCGAAAGAGGGGGGAGGAGGGAGGGGGTCGACTTAGAATTATAGAGGGAGGTAGGGTGTAAAAATTTAAAAATTTTGGGGGGGAGGGTAGAAACCCTGGATTTTTTTCTAGGGGGGATCCGAAACTTCAAGGCTAGGGGGGAAGGCGAGACGCCCTACCTTACCCCCTCCCTATGCTCATGTATTGTTGATGCTAGTCCCTCGGCGTTGGCGCCTAACTATAATTTTTGGTACAGCTATTACCCCAAAAATACAGCAGTCATGATCATTTTACTAAAAATATCTCCACCCCCTAGAGCCAAAATTCCAGACCTTCCTAAAAAAAATCCAGCTTTCCCTCCGAATGGTCGAAGGCGATTCGGACATCCCCATAGGTGAGCACGGTCTAGGAAGCTAGGGGGGTGGTTACCCGGGGTAAATCGAATTTTGAATTCTAGGAGGGGGGTCCCAGGGGGGTCCGGACCCTCCCCCTAGCTTTTTAGGGGGGGTCGACCTGGGGTGCAAAATTTTGAAATCTAGAGGGGGGTCAGGTGGGGTCCGGTGTCCAAAGCAAAACAGTTTTAAACCATAATAACTTTCATAATTGTTCTTTTTATAGGATAATACTACATTTTATTGAATAAAAAGCCATATTCATGTATAAAAAGGGTGTAAAAGCATAAATATGTGATGAAAATTCACGTTTTTGGAAGAAAATTTAGTATAAAAAAGGTACCTAAAATTTTCCCGAGGGAGAGGGGGGGTCAGATTTCAAAATCTAGAGGGAGGTCAGGGGTAAAAAATTCGGAAATTTCGAGGAAGGGGGGGCCTAGATTTTCGTCTAGGGGGGGTCCCGACTCCCGAAATTTCGAGGCTAGGGGGGTGGACCCCACCCTGCCCCCCCTTTCTCACCTATAGACATCCCCCCTTCCCTCCCTAGGGAAGCCGACACCCTCTCAATCAATTTACAAGTATTTATTTTATTTACTGTCATTAACATGGTGTTTTTTAGTAAAAAAAAAACAGTGTTTATATACACTTTATGGGCCAAACACTGTTTTAATATATGAAAATTAAAATTAGACCTGACAACAACCATCTCCTTCTCAAAAAAAATATTCTGTATTTATTGACTTATTTTCGCAATACTTTTTTCTTAGTTTAAGGATTCATTTTTTGAAATTGTTCGCACATACTTACCTGCATTGGATGACTAGACCTTGTTTAGCTAAAGACTCCGAGGTGTGAAACCTATAAAAGTGAGTTTCCTGTTTTTCAACTCTGGCGTTGACAAGGACACCGCTCTTTAGTTCCCTGGCAACAACGGTGGTGGATCGTTTTTCGACTAAATCTTTTGCAATTCCCAGCGCCTTTGGTGATATTTGCGTCGGAATGGGTACACCTAGTTTGGTAAATAGTGCCCCAAACACGCGGCCGACGCTGCCCATTTCTTCTACATCAATACCCTCAAAGTCCACAACAGCTCCAGACGGTCCGCTAATGTCATACTGACGTCGCTTATTTGGATCCGAGAGAACAGCATAAGCAATGGAAATTTCTTTAAACGTTTCAGCTGCAGCTGTATCTCCTGGATTTCGGTCTGGATGGTATTTAAGTGCCAGCTTTCTATAGGCATTTTTAATCTGCGCTTCAGAAGCAGTTTTTTCAACACCCAGCACTTTGTAAAAATCTAATTGTTTTGTATCTTTTTCTGTTGGTCCGCTCATTTTAATAAATAAATTTTGAAGTCGTAACTGTATGCAAACTATTAATTCTGTGACGATAACGAATTTAAATTTAATAAATTTTCTGTATTCTATAATTAATAAGCCATGAATAAAAAATATAATAATTAATAATAGGGTAGTGCATTTAATTTTGGCACTTTTTCGTTTATCAAAATAATGTAACTTTTCACTGTATGGCCCGATTTTCATGTTTGATAGCTCATTTTATAGCTTTAACAATACTGTGTTGCGTCATAAAAGTTTTACTGTACGAAAGTTGTTTTTTACTTAAGTAAATCAGTTTATAAAAAAATGCAAAATTGCCGAAATTAAATGTGTGCATTTAATTTTGGCACTTTACAAACAATCGATTGTTTCTCAGTCAAAAAATCATCATTTTCAAAAATTTAAAAACCTATCATTATTTCCAGAGAGTTTTCTTTAATTTAAGCTTCTACTTGTTGTTCAACGTGTAACTGGTAAAAAGTTACAGATAAAATGCCAAATGGTATCAAAATGAGCAAAATTTGGGTAAAAAGCTGATTTAATTTTGGCACTTAAGGACCCCTTTAATTGAGTTCAAGTGCAGTGCTATGACCCCTACACATTTTAACGTTGTCTTTTAACTATTTACAACTACAATTTAACACCCGACCACTTAATTCAACCCGTTTTTACCTACAGCAATATGTGTGCCAAAATTACACTATTTTATTTTATAACGATTGCTCACCGCAGACGCAATGTAGAACCACGGGGACTAAAAATTCGGAAAATAGACTAAATTTTACCAGGAAATGGGCGGGGGGGGCCGCCCCCCCCCCCCGAAATGGTCGCCAGAAATTTTTAATTTAAGGCGCTAAAATACACTAGAAATTTTAATTCCAGATGATAATTAAAACTAAATTTAAGTTTTTTTATTCCTATCCATTTAAAACATGTGTTTAAAACGTTAATAAAAGGTTATAGTGTTTATAGTAGTTTTATTTAACATGTATGCCTTAACTATTGAGCGGCAAAATCGATTGAAATGGAAAAACTGAGATAAATTGTCAATTTAAACTACCCGCGAAGCGGGGAAAATTTGGTTTTTTGACTATTAATATGCTTTTGGAAGGCATCAGGAAAGTTTCTGTATTAATATTTAAGAAAAAAAATTTTCTCTCCCAAAATTCAAAAAACGTAAGGGTCCCCCCTTACGCAGCCGCCCCCCCCCCCCTGGGCACGCACCAGATAGTAAAATTTGGGAGTTTTCAGAGGCTAAAAATTTAAAATTTTCTAGCGCCTCGCTAATCGCTCAGCGCCAAACTACAAAATAATTTTAGTATCCCAATTGACCCCCAAAAACCAAAACTTTTTTTCCGCTTTGCTTCGCTCAGCGGTCACTTTCTATAGTATACATACATATATCTCGCTATTTATCTTGCCTAATGCTAATGTTATTTTAAAGTTAGTACAAAATTTTTTATAAGTAATAACCAAAACAAACAATCATATTGGTTTATTTATGTACCTCCCCCCTCCTAAATTTTCCAGCCGCCTATAGCATTGGCTCGGATTTTTTTCATATAGGTAGGTTACCCTAAAAAACATGGAGTCGAGATGCTGCTCATGTGCTTTGGTTTACAATGTGGATTCCTTTTTTTGTGAAATCCAGGCTCTGCCAATGTGTGCTAATGTAATTTTTAAACTAAAAAAACATGTTTTTACCGCTAAAAACATTAGAGAATAGGTTATTAGGCTAAAAACAGTGTATCATACAGCTTTATCCACGTTTATCCCTGCTTTTTAAACGTTTTCAAAAATTAAGGGGGGGGGGCTCCGCCCCCCTTCCAAAATTTCAGGGGGGAGCCCCCTGAAATTTTTTGTACTATAATCCGCCCCCCCCCCAAATGAAACTTCGGGTACATCCCTGATAATGGGGGAGACAATTCCAAAACGAGGGGGGCAACTTTTTTGAAACGGGGGGGGGACAATAAAACGGGGGGCAAGCAGGGGGGAGAAAAAAAAGAGAAAAAAAGAAAGGGAAAGGGAAAAAGGTACAAAAAAAAACGAAAATAAGGTAAAAATAGGTCTAAAATAGCTTAAAATGCATTGAAATAGGCTAAAAACTGCAAAAATTTCAAAAGTATGGCGTCATAATAGTTAAAAAGTGGTGTCATAATTTTCGGGTACTTTTTTATTTTTCCGCGGAGGAGGGGCAATAAAACAAGAAGGGCGAATCCTCCAATAAAGCGGGGGCATTTTCAACCCGTGCACAGGTCCAGGAACGTAGCCAGGGGGGCGGGGGGCGGCCGCCTCCCCCCCAAACGGTAGGACAGGGAGAAAAATAAGGATAGTGGTTGGGCGGGGGGCGGCCGCCCCTCCCCCGAAATGGTAGCCAGATAGTAAAATTTGGGGTTTTCAGAGGCTAAAAATTCAAAATTTTCTAGAGCCTCGCTAATCGCTCGGCGCCAAACTTTAAAATAATTTTAGTACCCCAATGGACCCCCAAAAACCAAAAATTTGTTCCGCTTCGCTTCGCTCAGCGGTCACTTTCTATAGTATACATACATATATATCTCGTTATTTATGTTGCCTGATGCTAATGTTATTTCAAAGTTAGTACAATAATTTTTATAAGTAATAAGTACTACACAGAAAGCAAAACAAACAATCATATTGGTTGATTCATGTACCTCCCCCCTCCTAAATTTTCCTGCCGCCTATAGCATTGGCTAGGATTTTTTCATATAGGTAGGTACCCTAGAAAACATGGAGCCGAGATGCTGCTCATGTGCTTTGGTTTACAATGTGGGTTTAGCCAAGGGGTCTGAAACTAACGTCTCTAAATTCTTTTTTTGTAAAATCCAGGCTCTGCCAATGTGTGCTTATGTAATTTTTAACTAAGAAAACATGTTTTTACCGCTAAAACATTAGATAATAGGTTATTAGGCCAAAAACAGTGTATTATACAGCTTTATCTATGTTTATCCCTGCTTTTTTAACGTTTTCAAAAATTAAGGGGGGCTCCGCCCCCGCCCCCCACAAGTTCGGGGGGGGGGGGCCCCCCCCCCCCCCAGAAATTTTTTTTTTGTACTACAATCGCCCCCCCAAAATGAAACTCTGGCTACGTCCCTGCACAGGTCTGGGTTCTACAAAAGGGGTTCCTTGACTTCTCCCTTAGATCTGTACACGGTTTGGAAATTCTTCCCAACCCCACTATATTAGTGACTTGACTGTGCCCTCTTCCGTTTCAATACCCCCGCTCAAAAATGAAAAAAATATTAAATCGAATGCGCTATTTTTTTCTCTCTTAAAACTTTAGCAGTTTTTAAACTATTTTAACATAATTTAAGCCGTTGTAACAGGGGCGTAACCAGGGGGGCAGGAGGCGGCTGCCCGCCATAGATGAACAAGGGGGTAGGTGGGGTCCACCCCCCCCCTCCCCATAGCCTTGCAATTTTGCCCGCCTCCCTAGGGTCCCCCCTCCCCTCAAAATTTAAAATTTTTTACCCCTAACTCCCCTCTAGATTTACGAAATCTGACACCCCCCCCTCCCCTCTTAAGAAAATTTTAAGTACTTTTTTTATACTAAATTTTCTTTGAAAAACGTGAATTTTAAGACATTCATGTCTTTACATCCTTTTTATACCTGAATATCACTTTTTATTCCATAAAATGTTGTATTATCTTATAAAAAAACAATTATTGAACCTTTAATGGTTTAAAAGTATTTTGGTTCAAAAATTGGACCTCACCTGACCATACATGGGCAAGTTGGTCCGGAGTGGGGGGGGTTAAACCCCAAATTAGGGGGGGGGGGTTAAAATCCGAGAAACGCAAAATACCCATATCGTTTTTTTTCTGGAGTGCATTTTACCCATATCGTTTTTCGATTTTGAAGGAAAAATAGGTAAAAAACGCTAATTTTAGGTCAAAAAGCCCTTTTTATTGCATTTTTGAGCTTTCTATTGCTTAAAACATTCATTTTGACCTCAAAACTTAAGTTTGGAGGCAGTTAGAAGTCATTTTAAACACATTTTTTTCTTCATTTTTCCAAAATTGGGGGGGTTAACTTTTTCTCCCCCCCCCACTTCTGAGTGGGGGGGGGTTAAACCCCCCTTCTCAGAATTTGGGGGGGTTAACCCCCCCAACCCCCCCCCGTGCCCATGTATGCACCTGACCCCCTATAGGTTTTAAAATCTTCCACCCCGGGTTGACCCCCCTTAGAAAGCTAGGTCGTTCGACCCCCCCCTAGATTTTGAAATGCCATTTACCTGGGGTAAACACACCCCTAGCTTTTTGACCGTGTTCATCTATGCTGCCCGCTTACTTAAAATGGTCGCCAAATGTTAAAATTTGGCAGCTTTCAGAAGATAAATAATGAAAATTTTTTGAGCCTTGCTAATGAATCGCTTGGCGCCAAATTTTAATACTTTTGGTACCGGTATTACAATTCACCTCTAAAATACCAAAAAAATTTCGCTTCGCTTAGCATTAAAGTTCCATATACATATTTCTCATTATTTATTTATCTTGCCTAAAGTTAATGCCAAGCCCCCCTTGTTCATTTATGGCGGGCAGCCGCCTCCTGACCCCTGGTTACGCCCCTGTTACAACGGCTTAAATTACGTTAAAATAGTTTAAAAACTGCAAAAGTTTTAAGAGAGAAAAAAATAGCGCATTCGATTTAATATTTTTTCATTTTTGAGCGGGGGTATTGAAACGGAAGAGGGCACAGTCAAGTCACTAATATAGCGGGGTTGGGAGGAATTTCCAAACCGTGTACAGATCTAAAGGAGAAGTCAAGGAACCCCTTTCGTAGAACCCAAACCTGTGCATGGGTTGAAAATGCCCCCCCTTTTTTTATGGAGGATTTGCCCCCCCACCCCGTTTTATTGGCCCTCCCCCCCCCCCGCGGAAAAATGAAAAAGTATCCAAAAAGTATGACATCTTTTTTTACCTATTATGACGCTATCTTTGCGAAATTATTGCAATTTTTAGCCTATTTAAATGCAATTTAAGCTATTTTAGACCTATTTTTACCTTATTTTCGCTTTTTTTGTTCCTTTTTTCCCTTTCCCTTTCTTTTTTTCTCTTTTTTCTTTTTCTCTTTTTTTTTTCTCTCCCCCCTGCTTGCCCCCCCCCCGTTTTATTGCCCCCCGTTTCAAAAAAGTTGCCCCCCTCGTTTTGGAATTGTCTCCCCCATTATCCCATTATCAGGGACGTACCCAGAGTTTTATTTTGGGGGGGCGGCGGATTATAGGTTACAAAAAAAATTTCAGGGGGCTCCCCCCCCCCCCGAAATTTGGGGGGGGCGGAGCCCCCCTTAAGTTTTGAAAACGTTTAAAAAGCAGGGATAAACGTGGATAAAGCTGTATGATACACTGTTTTTGGCCTAATATTTGGGGGGGCGGTCGCCCCCCCCCCGCTGACCCTCCCCTCTGGTTACGTCCCTCCCTGCCCATTATAATTCCGGGAGGGAGTGCACAGGTCTGAGAACCCATTTTTAGTTTTTAAAATGCTATTTTAAAAGATTTTTTAAAACTTTTAATTATGATTAAGCAGAATTTTATGTTTTGTAAAATTTCAATCAATAATCGGTTATTAATTTGACTATTTTTCATTTGTACACATATTGAAAAAATCATACCGAAATATAAAATTGTACAATTCTAACAGATGTAGATGATTAAATAACGATGTTTTTCAGGTTAAAAAATTTGTTCATACGTAGTATGTATGTTTGTAGTTAAATACGATGTTGGTACAAACAAACAATAGTCCTAGTCCATGTTGATCAAAACCGACTAATGATAATACCGGTTTTTATCGGTTTTTACCCACTTAATAAAATTAAAACCCCTCCCCCTTTTCCGTTTATGCGATCTTTCTTAAAACGATATATTTTCTTGTTTAAAGCAATATTATACTTAATCGCAAACCATTTATGTTACTTTTAAAAAATGCTTCACAAATAGAGCAAACCATTTATGTTACTGTTAAAGAAAGCTTTACAAATATGTAGAGGAAGAGTTAAAATACTTACAAGGAGCATGTTATCGAAAGAAAACGTGGGAAGAAAATGAAAATTAAGAAGGATACTAGTAACAAAAATACACAATAACAAAATCTCTTCATATTAAAATATTTTTAATTAAATATGTTGGTACCTAATTGGCGTAATTTAACCGTAAAAGATAAGAGTACTAGTCTTGCTTGAATGTTATTTTAAAAAAGAATTTTTACTCGAATTTCATTTACACACCACTATTCAAATTTTTTTAGTTTAAACATATAAAAAGGGTTAAAACGCACCTTTTTATTTTAAAAAATAAGAGCATTTTTAAAATTTTATTGTCAATTTTTGTAAATTAAAAAAACACACTTTTTAAGTTGTAAAAAGTAAAATATTATATTGCGAGTACATGAGACTACTCGCTTTCTAGCTGTTTCAAGTTGATTGTTTTAATGATTTTAATCAAATTATTTAATTTTAGCCAAAAATTATAAAATTAACGTCACGTAAACTTTTTCAATCTAATTATTTTCGTGATTTTGCACTACTTTTTATAATTTTTCGAGATTTATCAAAAACATAATATAACCCAAAAAATTTTTGATTATAAACTAGGTTTTTGAATAAAATTATGGAAGAAAAAAATGCAACATTTTAAACGTTCGCGACTTTCTGTGCATATACCACTGATTTCTTGCGAAGAGATTTTTTGCAGTCAATAATTGTTTTTTCGTGTAGCGCATTTACTTGCAAATGTGGAAGCAAAGTTGCAATATGCACTGCAAAACGCTAACACTGTTAAAAATTGGTGCACCCAAAAATAGCAGAAAATGGCGGGTTTTCAGTATTAAACTCGCACAAGAGTGCTAGTTTCAAGCAAAATATTTTATTTAAAAATTAGTATTATTCTTATTTAGCATTACGCGAAAACTTTTTTTCAAATTAAATATAAACAGTTCATTATTAACTTTTTGTTTTAAAAATTCACGTTTGGGGTCTTTTGGCTGGATACAAAATATTGGGTTCAACAAAACTGGACTGACTCTGCAGGTTTTTTTTAAATTTTATGAATACTATTGTGTAGATTTACAATAAACTTAAAAATTCTAAAATAAACCTAGACATCAGCTTGAATTTTTTTAACGTAACAAAATTTAAAAACAATTTCCAATATTCACCTAAAAATAAACGCAAGAATATATAATCCAAGCAAATATGTCCAGTTGTACAATAAACCGTTCTAATCAACTCACACATGATCGAATTTAAATAATCGAATTTAATCATCATTTTCTGCTAATTTTTTGCACAAAGCGATTTAGTAAAATAGTCTTAGAAAAAACGAGTTTTTTGGTGTACGAAATATCGCTGTGCGAGAAAAGTTTTATTGAGTGCACAGAAAATAGCTTGCGCGTGAAAAGTCACAAGTGCAACATTTCTTGTAAAATTTAGGTAAAAAATTCCCTGTCTAGCCGAAAATTCTCTTGTTTTATATATTTTTGATATTAGCAATGATATTAAAATAACTCCAATATATGAAAATACGTCTTGTGATTATAGAGGCAAATAAAACCTAGCTGACCTCGATGATTTGCAGTATTGAATCGACTATTTAACATTAAAATCATTTAAAACTTTCAGTAAAAACGGTTTTATATTTAAGATTAAATACCATATTTTAACAATTATTTATCAAATTACACAATTTGGAACAAAAATACAATTTTTTAAAGCGTGAAAGTTGACTAATTTATGTATATTTTTTGAAAAGCAGGAATTAAAAAAATTATGCGTTCCAATTCGTTTATTTAAAAAAATTTTATAACCGCACAATTTTAATTGGTCCGTTTACGTCTCCTATACAAACTTACTAGAGGTCAGCCAGATATAATTCAACCATAGATATCTACTGTCAAACTCTCATCTTGTAAATAAAATCTACAAACGGCTTTTAATACTCAAGAAATCTTTAAATTTTTAGAATAAGGATTCGTGATTAAAATAAGGAATCTTAATAAAATAAAGAGGCTTTAGAAAATCTTAATATAGCATAATAAACAATAAATATCCTAATATTAAAACAATTAAATTAGCTCTGTAGATAAAATCTTGTATAATATTTCACTGTCAAAAATGTTTAGAAGCGCTTTAAAATTTGCATTCTTAGGGGTCCTTACCCCGGTTTGCCCCGGCTCATTTGACAGCTAAATTGCCGGGGCCGGGGCCGGGGTAGATAAAATTGCGTTTGCCGGGGCCGGGGCCGGGGTGGAAAAAAAGTGCCGGGGCAAGCCGGGGCCGGGGCCCCGGTCGATCCCTAGAATAAAAAGAGTCACAGTTAACCCTTTTTATGAAGATTCTGAGTCATTCTGTTATAGTAAAGAGATTTATTTTAAGGAAAGACCCGTCGGAAATCAACTGGGAAAAACTTGGCGCCGAGTACATTTTGGAATCCAGTGGAAAGTTCAACTCTATCGAAAAAGCACAAGTAAAAAGCTAAAATATCTTACAACTCCCGTTGTGATAATTTTTCAAAAATACGAAGCTTTCTAAATACAAGTTCTAACGTAAAGTTGGCTGGTGATGGTGTAACACAGCATGTTATTCAATAAATTTAAATTAAATTTAAATTACTGAGGCTGGAAATTAAAAGATTTAATTAAAAGATTTAAGTCCTGTTATCTCCCACTTTTAGCTAAAAACTCTATAAATAGCAAATTCTTTTGCTTTCAGTCAAAAACCTCCCATTTGAACGAAAGTTCTTAAATGTTAAAGAGTTAGACAGAATTATGACACTAAAGAATCACTTCCAGCCAATGAGCGCTTGGAAATAATTGATCTCCAATGAACGTAGGGATATAAAATTTAAGCTCCTACCACTTTAATTCTCAAAGAGCAAAACATATAGCCGCAAATCACAAAAAATACCAGCCATTTGAGGGTCCTTTAAATCCTAACGTGAAAACTCGATTTATTCGGCCTCATACTTCAGGGACGCTGCAAATATGTCGTCGTTACTCTAACAGAATGAGTCAGAATCGTCATAAAATGCTCATAACTGCGACTCTTTTTATCTTTTAACACACAAATAATCTAAACAAAATGAGTCAGAGTCACAATGATTTTGTACTGATTGTGACTCTTTGTGTCAGAGTAACGACGATATAACATACAACATTAAAGAAAAATATATTCTATGAAGAATCTGGACGGTAATTCAATGTACACAAAGGTCTCGAGAAGATCTAAAAACAATTTGTATATGAAGTTGGTTAACGAAAAAAAGACGATCATAATACACGAAAATAACATAAAAATAAAGTAAATTTAAAAAAAAACAACAACTGGTTGTGCCTATTTTTTTATTCTTTTTTTTCCCGGTCTTATACAAATTATTTTCAATTTTTCTCGAGACCTTTGTGTACATTAAATTAATTGTCGTGATTCTCCATATAATATATATCTCAAACGAATTCAAGATTCCAGTTGAGACACGCCCTACTGTGGTCTTGCTCCAATTAGGACCATATACCTTAATTTGGGAGTATGATGGTCCTAATTGGGAGCATCACATTTAGGGCGCACGACCAGGCCACAGAAAATTAAAAGACGACGCGTTTTTAGAAAAAAAGAGAGAGAGACCTATTTAGAGCATTCGAAGTTCCAATTGGGAGGCGCCCCACTTTGTTTTTTTTAAATTAGGAAACTAAATTATGTCTGAGCTAGTCATGTTCACACCCTCCAATATTCATGCTCCGGACATTTAAAATTCGGCGCTCTGTAATATTCCTAAATGCCGCCCTTTAAATGAGCTATATAAAATTTATTTAAGTTGGAAATATGTTTTAAGTTATTCATAATGCATTTTTAGAACTGTTTTTATTGTTTTTGATTAGTTTAAAAAAAAACAGTTAGTTTACAAATTTATGGCATTACTTTTAAATTATCTCATAAAATCAGTAAAAAACATTTATAAAATTATTAAATAAGCGTAGCTTTGGAGGTTGCTGTAGTCGAAAACGGAGCTCGCTCTGAAGCTTAGAGCCCCTAAAGACCATAACTTTAGGTAAACCAAACGTAGCTGCAACAGTGTGCTCATGTGACTTGTTTAGACACGCCCACATGACTTTCATGCGGAGAAATTTTTTCGTTCACACAAGAACAGCAATTTTTAGAAAATTCAATGCGTTTGTGAAAATTATAATTTATAAATCAAATGTTAAGGTTTCTCCTGATAGTTTTCACTGAAAAGCGTTAAGTAGTAAACCAATTGTAGAACATAGCAAAAATTACGGTATTTTGCTTACATAAACAGTACGTAACTGAACCAAATA
>JASAMX010003189.1:0-27505 GCA_030248175.1 Microlaimidae sp. YZB2_3 | reverse complement strand
TACTGTAACTCTTCGTTCAGTTACGTATTGCTCTTTTGTGTGAGAAAAACACGATTTGTGTCAAAAAATTTCGTATAAAAAAAGTACTTAAAATTTGCTCGAGGGGGAGGGGGAGGGGTTAGGATTTCGAAAATATTCAGAGGGGGGTCAGGGACTAAAAATTCGAAAATTTTGGGGGGGAAGGGCCCCCCTCAGATTTCTAAGGGGGGGGGGGACCAAAATTTCGAGAGGTTAGAGCCTGGACCCCACCACCCTAACCCCACTTGTTCGCAATTTATTGTGCCAGATTTCCAACTTCTAAAGGGCACGACTTTTGACATATAATTATTTAATAAAATGTGGTACACCAGATTCCCCGTTTATGTAATAATTATGTACCGTTATTTATTAAATAAAAAAACCAATTTTATTCAAAATTCTTTAAAACAAAAATCGGAGAAGAAAAACTTCCAGAAAAGTCAAACTGTGAATCGATATGATAGAAATACTTTCTTCAATTTTACCCAATTTTTAAATTCGGGTTTGTCCTCACTTCGAGCGAGCTTGCTTTGTTTGTGTAAACCCTCATTAAAATTTCACTCTTCATTTTTCGTTTTCTAACCCGAGGTCGAGCCAGACCCCCTCCTAAAAATTAAACTGCGATTTAGCCCGGGTAACCACACCACCCTTCTTTGGTTATATCCAGGCGCGGTCTGAAAATTCCCCCTCCCTCCCCCGTAATATTAGTGGCTTTTGAACCCCTTCCCCGCCCAAAAATGAAAACGTACCAAAAAATTTTGGTTCCATTTTTGACCTTTTATGACGCCACGATTGCAAAATTTTTGCAGTTTTTAGCTTATTTCAATCCATTTTAAGCCATTTTTGACATATTTTACGTTTTTTTCCTTTTTTTTCTCTTTTTCCCCTGCGTGCCCACGCCCGTTTTATTGCTACCGTTTCAAAAAAATTGCCCCCAGTGCCCCTCCTCATTTTGAAATCCCCCCCAATAAAACTCCGGGGGGGGGGGTCAGTGCCCAGGGCGCGCATTCTGACGCGCGGTTAAAAGTTACCCCAGGGTAACTTTTTTTACGTGCTTAAGGATGCGAGTGAAAAATCAATTTTACCTAGGTAAAAGTCGGGTTAAATTTTTTCTATTGTTTTAAGAATAAGAATTTATCCAACTCGAGAGGTGGTTAAATATTTTCTCCCGTGGGATTAATTTAATAAAAAATAAAATACGCGCATTGATTAAATTTTTTATTTTGCGCGAAGTGGTTTTGCGGCGCGAGAAAAAAATTTTAAAAAAAATTCATTGCAATCATTTTCTGTCCCATATGCGGCAGGTTTATTTATTTACAGTATATATTCATTTTTTTTAATTTTCATTGAAATGGATTTAACGGGGTAAATATAAGGGTTTCTTCAGAATGCGACCCCTGGATCCATACATGGGCAAGTTGGTCCGGAGTGGGGGGGGGGTTAAACCCCAAATTAGGGGGGGTTAAAATCCGAGAAACGCAAAATTCCATATCGTTTTTTTTTCTGTAGTGCATTTTACCCATATCGTTTTTCGATTTTGAAGGAAAAATAGGTAAAAAACGCTAATTTTAGGTCAAAAAGCCTTTTTATTGAATTTTTGAGCTTTTTATTGTGAGCGGGGAGGGGGTTAAACAAACCCAACCCCCCCCCCCCCCCCTTTGCCATGTTAACAGTGAAATGTGGTTGTCGCAATATCGCAACAGTTAAATAATGTTACTTAGACCTGTGCACGGTGAAAATGCCCCTTCCCGGAATATTAGTGGCTGTGCCCACAGGCGTTTTTGGGGGGACAAAAGGGTCCACCCCCCTAGAGCCAAAATTTCGGATTCGCACCCTACCCCCCATGGAAAAAATCCAGCCCCCCTACCATAGGTGTTTTTGGTCGGGTCCGCTAGGGGGGGTCCACCCCCGGGTGGAAGGCCAAAATTTTTTAGGGGAACCAGGGGGTCCAGGAGGGTGCCGGACCGCCCCTGGCTTTAGGGGGCTCCAATCTCTAGGGGGGGTCGACTCCGGTTGCGAGATTTCAAATTTAGGGGGGGGGGGGGTCAGGGGGTCCAATTTTTTTTAACTCAATAATTTAAGTGTTTTTAGATCTAATATTGAATTTTATACACTAAAATAGCCTATTTAGGCCTAAAAAGTGTATTTAAACACTGTTTTTTTACTTAAAAACCGTGTTTTTGACAGTGAATAAAAAATTATACTTCTAAATTGGTCGGGAGGGGGAGGGAAGGGGGGGTCAGCTTTGCTAGAAGGGTCAGGCCGGACCGCTATCGAGCTTTGGGGGGGAGGGGGGGCCGCCTGAAGTTGTTCTAGGGGGGGTCCAAAATGTTGGCGCTAGGGGGGGGGTGCAGTGCACCCCCCTGTGCCCGCCCCAAAAACACCTATGCCCCCTACAGCCCTTTAGCGAGGCTGACCCTCCTCCCTCCCGATTAATTTACAAGTATAATTTTTTTATTTACTGCCAAAAACACGGTTTTTTAGTTGAAAATAGTGTTTTTAAACGCTTTTTAGGCCTAAATAGGCTGTTTAAGTATAATATATATATATCAAGTCCGTAGCCAGGAGGGGGATTGGGGGATTAATCCCCCCTAAAATTCTGGAAAGGCAAAAAATTTTGTAAGGGTCCCCCCTTTGTTTTGTTTTTTAAAAACTAGAAAAAGAATTTTTTTCCTAATCACTCTGCAATGTATTAAAGCTATCTAAAATACATAAATAAGAGTGATTTAGGATAATGAAACCTCTTATTCGCAAAAATGAAATTATTCATCAGACCTGTGCACTGCCCCCCGGGGTGTAAACGTGGGGGGGCAATTCCAAAACGGGGGGGGGCAATTTTTTTGAAACGGGGGGGGGCAATAAAACGGGGGGCAAGCAGGGGGAAAGAAAAAAAGAGAAAAAAAAGGAGCAAAAAAAGAAAAAAAAGAGGGGAAAAGAGAAAAAAGGGACAAAAAAAGCGAAAATAAGGTAAAAAATAGGTCTGAAATGGCTTAAAATACATTGAAATAGGCTAAAAACTGCAAACAAATTGCGATGGTAGCGTCATCATAGGTCAAAAATGGCATTATAATTTTAGGGTACTTTTTCATTTTTTGGCGGGTTGGGGGTAAATCCTCCAATAAAACGGGGGGGGGGCATTTCCAGACCGTGCACACGTCTGATTCATAATTCAAAACATTAGTGCAGTGCATATTAATAACTGCAGCATTTACTATAAAAACCTAACCAAAATTGAATAAAGATTTTTTAATTTTAAAAAAACGTTTGTTCTTTTTTAATTAAAATGGCATAAAATAATACCTTAAAACTATTTAATTATAACTTTTATTGTTGTATTTATTAAAAAAAGAGAAAATAAATCAAAATTCTGTACTTAAATTAAGGTTTCCTAGTGCCTTTTAAGAGCTTAAAATTAAAAAATTCCCACCCAGGGGGCATTCTGCCCCCTAGACCCCCCTGACAAGGGGCTCTGCCTCTTGACCTGCTTGGGGACTCCCGCCCCCTAGACCCGTTTCTGGGGGGCTCTCGCCCCTCAGACCTCCCTTGTCAGTGGCGTAGCCAGGGGGGCGCCCTCTTCCCGAAATCCAGCGAAGCCAGACTTTTTCGTACAGGGAGACCCTTACGTTTTTTTGAATTTTGGGAGAAAACATTTTTTCTTTAAATATAAATTCAGAAACAGTCCCTATGCGTTCTAAAAGCATAAAAATACCCAAAAAACTAAAAAAATTTGTTAATGGGAGTGTACATTATTAATTTATGTTAATTTTTTTAATTTTGATCGATTGTACCATTCAATACATAGTAAGGCATATACCTTTGATATTTAATGGCAATACTATAATACCTTTTAAACTGACATTATATTATGAGATATATAGGTTTGATAAGGGCTGTTTTAAACGGTTTTTATACTTGTAGAGTAGTCCGCCTCTCTCCACCCTAAAAATTTTCGGTTTAAAAAGGTATAACATTAAAAATCGTGCGATAGCACGAAAAAAATTTCTGAAATTGTCTTTGAAATTTATTAAAAACATCACTTAAATGTTGTAAAAAAAGTATATAAATGTCGAGCGCTGAGCGGAGCGAAGCGCGAGGAAATTTTTTAAAATTGTTCTCTTCTTAAATTTTTTTTAAGAAATTTTTTAAGGGGGGTTTCCACCCCTACAACCCCTCCCCCCTGGCTACGCCCTTGCCCCCCCCCCCCTTTTCTTGGCGAAGCGTGTCATTTTGTGTAGATTTTCTTTTTTACTTTTTGAATATTGTGTTATAAAAGTTTAATACAAATCTTAGTGCATTCTAAAACCATAAATTAGTCAATATAAAAATTTTACCCGCTACGCGAGAAGGTCCGATTTATATACGGTAAAACTAATATTAGCACTAATATTTTTTGTTATTATAACTATAACCACACTCATGCGCAAAATTTAAAGACGTCAGGCAATATATCATAGTTTTTTGTTATATAAAATTTCTTTGCCAGATTAATTTTGAAGTTTGGACAAAATTGTATAGAAATTAGGTAAAAAAACAGAATTAGAAAGAATGTATGTTCACAAGATCACCAGCGGATGATTTTTAAGCAATTTTTAGTACATATTTAATAAAATTTTTGCCTCCGGCGGCTGAAAGGACACCCCTCAAACATACATGGGCAAGTTGGTCCGGAGTGGGGGGGGTTAAACCCCAAATTAGGGGGCGTTAAAATCCGAGAAACGCAAAATACCCATATCGTTTTTTTTTCTGGAGTGCATTTTACCCATATCGTTTTTCGATTTTGAAGCAAAAATTGGTAAAAAACGCTAATTTTAGGTCAAAAAGCCCTTTTTATAACATTTTTGAGCTTTTTATTGTTTAAAACATTCATTTTGACCTCAAAACTTATGTTTGGAGGCAGTTAGAAGTCATTTTAAACACATTTTTTATCTTCATTTTTCCAAAATCGGGGGTTAAATTTTTCTCCCCCCCCACTTCTGAGTGGGAGGGTTAAACCCCCCTTCTCAGAATTTGGGGGGTTAACCCCCCCAAACCCCCCCCCCCGTGCCCATGTATGCCCTCAAACGACGCTTCGCGTCGGCTGGCGCCGCTACGCGGCGCCAGGCGGCGGCGCATCGCGCCGCTTCTATGCCATTTTTTCTCCTCCTCCCAAAACCGCTGCCCCCCAAATGAAATCTTGGTAACGAACGCCACTGCCTCTTATGGCCACGTATACACCACCTTCCAAAAAATCCCCCCTCAATTGAAATCCTGGCTACGGCCATGTATATATATATATATATATATATATATATATATATATATATATATATATATATATATATATATATATATATGTGATACAGACCTGTGCACTGCCCCCCGGGGGGTTTTATGGGGGGGGGGCAATTCCAAAACGGGGGGGCGCGGAGAGGGGCAATTTTTCGAAACGGGGGAGGGCAATAAAACGGGGGGGGCAAGCAGGGGGAAAGCAAAAAAAGAGAAACAAAGGGGAAAAAGAGGAAAAAAAGAAGGGAAAAGGGAAAAAGGGACAAAAAAAGAAAATAAGGTAAAAATAGGTCTAAAATAGCTTAAAATACATTGAAATAGGCTAAAAACTGCAAAAAATTAGCGATGATGCGTCATCATCATAAGTCAAAAATGGCGTCATAGTTTTAGGGTACGTTTTCATTTTTTAGCGGGGGGAATAAAACGGGGGGGGGCAAATCCTCCAATAAAACGGGCGGCATCATAGGTGAGCACAGTCGGGGAAGCTAGGGGTGGGTGGTTTACCCGGCGTAAATTGAGATTTTGAATTCGAGGAGGTCCAGGGGGGAACGGACCCCCCTAGCTTTTTAGGGGGTGGTTCGACTGGGGTGCGAAATTTTGAAATCTAGTGTGGGGTCAGGTCAGGTGGGGTCCGGTTTCCAAAACAAAACAGTTTTAAACCATAATAACTTTAATAATTGTTCTTTTTATAGGATAATACTACATTTTATTGAATAAAAAGCGATATTCTGGTATAAAAAGGGTGTAAAAGCATGAATATGTGATGAAAATTCACGTTTTTGGAAGAAAATTTAGTATAAAAAAGGTACCTAAAATTTTCCCGAGGGGGGAGGGGGCCAGGGGTCAGATTTCAAAATCTAGAGGGGGGTCAGGGGTAAAAAATTCGGAAATTTGGGGGGAGGGGGGGCCCTAGATTTTCGTCTAGGGGGGGTCCCAAAATTTCGAGGCTAGGGGGGGTGGACACCACCCTGCCTCCCCTTTTCTCACCTATGGGGGGCATTTACAGACCGTGCACAGGTATGTATATATATATATATATAGTGGGGTTGGTGTGGTATATATATATATATATATATCATATATAGTCTATAGTATCATCAGAGACAGTTATCCCAGGCCGAATCAGTATATATATATACCAGACCTGTGCAAGCCGCCTCCCCGGTAGTTTATTTGGGGGGCACGGCCAAAACGGGAGGGCATGGGGGGCAATTTTTTTGAACAGGGGGGGGGGGCAATAAAACGGGAGGGGCAAGCAGGGGGGAAAGAAAAAAAAGAGAAAAAAGGGGAAAAAAGAGAAAAAAAGAAGGGAAAAGGGAAAAAAGGGACAAAAAAAGCGAAAATAAGGTAAAAATAGGTCTAAAATGGCTTAAAATACATTGAAATAGGCTAAAAACTGCAAAAAATTTGCAATGATGGCGTCATCATAGGTTAAAAATGACGTCATAATTTTAGGGTACTTTTTTCATTTTTTGGCGGGGAGGGGCAATAAAACGGGGGGGGGAAATCCTCCAATAAAACGGGGGGGCATTTCCAGACCGTGCACAGGTCTGTATATATATATATATATATATATATATATATATCTTATATATATATATATAATTTAATATTAGACCTAAAAACACTTAAATTATTGATTTAAAAAAGATTTGTTAAAAAATCGGACCCCCTGACTCCCCCCTAAATTTTAAACTACGCGACCGTGCGTGGTGGACCCCCCTAAAAAGCCAGGGGGGTCCGGAACTCTGGACCCGGGACCCCCCTAAAAAATTTTGGTCCTTGACCCGGAGGAGCTGTTGTTGCATTACCTGAAACTTATCTTTCCCATGCAAAGGGCAGGTGATAAGACAAGCCAGGAGGGGCAAAATCCCTCCCCTAGCGGAGCGGACCTGGCCAAAAACACCAATGGCTGTGCCCCTCCCTTGTTTTATTGCCTCCCCTTCCCAAAAGTTAAAAAGCACACAAAAATTATGGCCCCATTTTTGACCTATTATGACGCCATCATCGCAGTTTTTAGCCTATTTTAATGTTTTGTAAGCGATTTTAGACTTATTATTACGTTTTTTTTTTCTTTTTTTCTTTTTCTCCCCTGCTTGCCCCTCCCCCGTTTTATTGCCCTTCCTTCCCCCGTTTCAAAAAAATTGGCCCGCGTGCCCCCGTTTTAGAATTGCCGACTACCCCCCCCCCCGGGGCGGCCCTCGGGGGGAGGGGGAATCGCGCGCCTGGAAACCAGAGGGTGCGGTGCCCGGCTCGCGTTTTTTTCGGGGGGTCGCCCCTCTCAGAAAACGAAAAATGAAGAGTGAAATTTTAATGAGGGTTTACACAAACAAAGCAAGCTCGCTCGAAGTGAGGACAAACCCGAATTTAAAAATTGAGTAAAATTGAAGAAAGTATTTCTATCATATCATTCATATCTATTTTTCTGGAGTTTTTTCTACTCATTTTGTTTTAGAGATTTGAATAAAATTGGTTTTTTATTTAATAAAATAACGGTACATAATTATTTAATAAAATGTGGTACCGGCGGTACCACATTTTATTAAATAATTATATGTCAAAAGTCGTGCCCTTTAGTTGGTACCGGCATAGATGAACAAGGGGGGTTAGGAGGGTGGGGTCCACCCCCCTAGCCTCGAAATTTTGGGCCCCCCCTAGAAAAAAATCCAGGGGGGCCCTCCCCTTTCCCCAAATTTTCGAATTTTTTACCCCTGACCCCCCTCTAGATTTTGAAATCTGACCACCCCCCTCCCCTCTCAAGAAAATTTTAAGTAGTTTTTTTATTGTGAAATTTTTATACAAATCGTGTTTTTCTACACAAAGTGGAATTTTTTTAGACAAACTCATGTTTTTAGATCTTCACTACTATTTATTGAACATAGAGTAACCGAGGAGGGGGTTAGGGTGAGCTAGGCTGAGGGTCCCTACCCGCCCCTCAGCCTCGAAATTTCTGGCGTCTTTTGCCCTCCAAAAATATCCAGGGGGGCCCCCCTCCCCCCAAAATTTTCGAATTTTTTTTCCCGGCCCCCCTCTAGATTTTGAAAATCTGACGCCCCCTCTCCTCTCCCTCTCGAGAAAATTTTAAGTACTTTTTTTATACTAAATTTCCTTCTAAAAACTTGAATTTTTAACACAAATTCATGTTTTTACACCCTTTTTATACCTAAATATCGCTTTTTATTCAATAAAATGTAGTATTATCCTATAAAAAGAACAATTATTAAAGTTATTATGGTTTAAAACTGTTTTGCTTTGGACACCGGACCCCACCTGATCCCCCTCTAGGTTTCAAAATCTTCCACCCCGGGTCGACCCCCCCTAGAAAGCTAGGGGGGTTCGACCCCCCATAGGACCCCCCTCCTAGATTTTGAAATGTCATTTACCCGGGGTAAACACCCCCTAGCTTTTTGACCGTGTTCATCTATGTACCTGAATATGGATTTTTATTCAATAAAATGCAGTATTATCTCATAAAAAAACTATTATTAAATCTTTAATGGTTTAAAAGTATTTTGCTTCGGAAATTAGACCTCACCCGACCCCCTTCTAGGTTTAAAAATCTTCCACCCTGGGTCGACCCCCCCTAGAAAGCTACGGGCGGTTCGACCCCCCTAGGACCCCCTCCTAGATTTTGAAATATCATTTACCCGGGGTAAACACCCCCCTCTGGCTTTGTGACCGTGTTCATCTATGGGTACCGTACCGGTATTATATATTCTTTAATAAAAACAACTAATCTAATGGTTTAAAAAGTGTTTTGCATCGGACATCGAAATCTTCATGCTTGAATCCCTTCTAGATTTTAAGTTCTTCCACATGTAGTGGATAGAAGTATTGACCCTAACTCACTTAGGAGCAGGGTGAGACCTTCCTTTATGCTTCGGAGTCACACCGTGTTCATTTATCAGTTAAACTCGTCAGAATTTTATTGGGAGTGGCATGCGTTTTACCAAGCATGATTGTAATAACGCTGTTTATTCTAATTTTTGCTTAGAAGATACTGAGTTATAGTAATTTTTATAATTTATATAATTTATTTAGATACACAGTTACAATTCAGGAATCGTCAAAGGTGCAAACTGTTTCCAAAGATGATGTACAAAAAATGAACCCCCCAAAATTCGACAAAGTAAGCAATAATTTGTATTGTAGTATATTATATTGTTTTTATGTTAAGGTAAAAAATTTGAGAAACACATTATTGTTTTGGTTTAAATTTATTCTTTTTAAATATGCCATTTTTGATTTTGACTAAGTTTAAATAAGTAAATTTGACTAAAAAATAAGTAATTTGAGGAATAACACATAAGTTTTTATAAATTTTTTAAGATGCAAATTTTCTTAATTATCAAAATTGGAATCATGTTTATGTCTTTCCAGATGGCTCTTCTCAAATAAAATTCGAATTCGCTCATAGATGAACGAGCATGATTTAGAAAAAATCTAGATCATGCAGCATGCTTTGTGTCTGTATACGGGCGTGTGTGTGTGTGTTTTTCTGTTACATACATCCACCTGTGTGTGTGTGCGCGCATATGGCTGCGCGCGTGCACATGTGTGTGTGTGTGTGTGTGTGTGTGTGTGTGTGTGTGTGTGTGTGTGTGTGTGTGTGTGTGTCCGCATGTGCATTCATGCTTGCATAATCAATTTTTAGCGAAAATTAGACAACAATATATTCAATGTATATCTATCCAATAGAAACCTTTACCATATTTTAAGAAGAAAATAATATTTTATACTAGTGGTTCCTCAAGGTATGTTTGACCGGGAGAGAATGCTTTAATGAAACTTATTTCTTATTCAACACCAGTACAACGTCAAAAGTTACTATTTTATCAAGCAATCAAATATGGATTTTTTAAAAATTCCTCACATTCTTCATTTCAAAATTTAATATTACATGGCTATTTCGAATTCTCTTCATTGTCAATAGCTTGGGTGATTCATAAAATAGTTGTGGTAAATCCTGGGCCTCCACGTAAGCGCCTTTAGCTGTAAGCGTGTCTTCAGGTGGATCTTGTTATATCTTAATGTTTCTAACATAATTCGTTGCATTGCAAAGCATATTTCTATTGTTTTAATATAATTCTAATTAAAATTAAAGGTATAACAACCTGCATTCAACAATTAAAGACAGTTAGTCGTTTACTCGACATCTGGGTGCACGATTAACTATTTAAAATTTGGAGCTTAATATCTTTAATGGGTGCCCGAAAGTCGAAGGGAGGCAGGGATATACCCCCTGAGATGCCGATTTTGAGCGTATCCCCTATACCGCCTCTACCCCTGGCCCTGCCTGACCATAGGTGGGCAGGGGGTTTACCCCCTTAAAAATCTCGATTATAGCCGACACCCCCCACCCTAAAATTTGGAGGTACCCCGGACAGCCCCCCCCCTAAAATTTAGGGGGCCCCAATACTAAAAACGCTAAAAATAATTTATTTGAGGTATATCCCAAAAAAATTTTGGGACACTCCAGGTGTTGGGACAGGTTGTTTTTGTTGTTTCATTACCTAAAACTTTTACATAATTTTAGGTCGAAGATATGGCGGAGTTAACTTGTTTAAACGAAGCCAGTGTTCTTCATAATATGAAGGAGCGCTATTATAGTGGTTTAATTTATGTAAGTTATTGTGTTTTTTTAAATAAGTGTTATTTTTTATTTATAATCAAGTTTTTGATTGTCAACAACTCTTTATACCTATTCGTATTTTAGCATGTTGATTATTATTTTTAAAAATACTAATATAGGTACTAATATTTTAAAAACTTAATTTAAAATATTTTTGATTATTCTTTAAAAATGTATGCTTTAAATAGTTATGTAAGTGTTTATTTGTAATCATGTTGTTGTTCTGTTGTCTAAGATTGACGGAGTAGAAATAGATCTTTGTTTATGCGTCGCTCCTATATGCAGAACTGTGCACGGTCTGAAAATGCCCCCGCTTTATTGGAGGATTTGCTCCCCCCCCTTCCCCGCGGAAAAATGAAAAAATACCCAAAAATAAGACGCCATTTTTTACCTAGTATGATGCCATCATCGCAAAAGTTTTGCAGTTTTTAGCCTATTTCAAGCCCGTTTAGACCTATTTTTACCTTATTTTTGCTTTTTTGTCCCTTTCTCCCCTTTTTCCTTCTTTTTTCTCCTTTTTTTCTCTTTTTTTTTCTTTCTTCCCTGCTTGCCCCCTCGTTTTATTGTCCCCCCCCCCCTTTTCATAAAAGTTACTCCGCCCGTGCTCCCCCCCCGTTTTAAACAAGTTGTTCCTTCGTGCCCCCCTCCTGCCGTGCCCTTTTGGAATTGCCCCCTATAAAAACCCGGGGGGCAGTGCACAGGTCTGATATATGTATACATCCCGATAGGTTTTTAGGTTTTTTAAAGTCAGAAGGCTTAGAAAAATTTGAATGGTAAAATTTTATTGAATTAAAGTGTATATATAATTTGTTTGAAGCATATCAATATTTACATATAAATTAAAAATACACTTTTGTTGCCTTTAAAACCTCTTTTTCTATGAGTTTATTTGCTAAAACTTATATACTAAAAATACTACTTTTTTTCTTTATTAGTATAGTATGTAGTATCATATCATACTTTGATTGGTTTTCCTATCATTTAACAAGAAATCCAAATTTGGGGAGGGCTAGAAATTTTGACGTCCCAGGATTTCATTTTTGGAGGGAGGGATGCGGATTGTAGTACAAAACCCCATGCGGAGGGGGGGGCGGAAGGGGGCTCCGCCTCCCCCCACCCTCCCCCCTCCATAGGTGAGCCGTGGTAAATCGAATTTTGAATACGAGGAGGGGGGGTCCGGACCCCCCTAGCTTTTTAGGGGGGTCGACCCAGGGTGCGAAAATTTGAAATCTAGAGGGGGGTCAGAGGTATCCGGTGTCCAAAGCAAAACAGTTTTAAACCATAATAACTTTAATAATTGTTCTTTTTATAGGATAATACTACATTTTATTGAATAAAAAGCCATATTCATGTATAAAAAGGGTGTAAAAGCATGAATATGTGATGAAAATTCACGTTTTTTCAAGAAAATTTAGTATAAAAAAGTACCTAAAATTTTCCCGAGAGAGGAGGGAGGGGGGTTCAGATTTCAAATTCTAGAAGGGCGTCAGGGGTAAAAAATTCGAAAATTTGGCGGGAGGGGGGGGGGGGGCCCTAGATTTTCTTCTAGGGGGGGGGGGGGGGGCGAAATTTCGAGGCTAGGGGGGTGGACACAACCCTGCCCCACCCCCCTTTCTCACCTATGCCTCCCTCTGACATTTTAGGGGGGGGCAAATCCCCCCTTAATTTTAAACCGTTAAAAAAGCAGAGATAAACGTAGATAAAGCTGTATAATACACATTTTTTGGCCTAATAACGTATTATCTAATATTTTTAGCGGTAAAAACATGTTTTTGATAAAATTTTGATAACGGTAAAAACAAATTTTGGATTTAAAAAGATATAACATTATAATTCGTGCGACAGCACAAAATTTTTTTCAAAAATTACCTTTGAAATTCATTAGAAACATCACTTAAGCGTTGTCAAAACGTACTTATATAAATGTCAAGCGCTGAGCGAAGCGAAGCGCAAGAAAAAATTTTTAAAAATATTCTCTTAGGACCCCTAAATTTTTATCTCCGCAAGCCCAAAAGGGGGGGTTTCCACTTTCCACCATACATGGGAAAGTTGGTCTGGGGTGGTGGGTTAACGTTAAACCCCAAATTAGGGGTGGGGTTAACATAGATGAACACGGTCAAAACGCCAGAGGGGGGGTGTTTACCCCGGGTAAATGACTTTTCAAAATCTAGAAGGGGGGTCCTAGGGGGGGGGGTCGAACCCCCCCTAGCTTTTTAGGGGGGGTCGACCCGGGGGGCGGAATTTTGTAATCTAGAGGGGGGTCAGGTGGGGTCCGGAGTCCAAAGCAAAACACTTTTAAACCATAATTACTTTAATAATAGTTCTTTTTATAGGATAATACTACAATTTATTGAATAAAAAGCGATATTTAGATATAAAAAGGGTGTAAAAACATGAATTTGTGTTAAAAATTGACGTTTTTGCAAGAAAATTTAATATAAAAAAGTACTTAAAATTTTCTCGAGAAGGGAGGGGGGAGGTCAGATTTCAAAATCTAGAGGGGGTCAGGGGTGAAAAATTTGAAAATTTGGGGGGAGGGGGGCCCGCTGGATTTTTTTCTAGTGGAGGGGGGGCAAAATTTCGAGGCAAGGGGGGTGGACCCCACCCTACCCCCCCTTGTTCATCTATGGGGGTTAAGATCCGAGAAACGCAAAATACCCATATCGCTTTTTTTTCTGGAGTGCATTTTATCCATACCGTTTTGCGATTTAAAAAAATAGGTAAGAAAAACGCTAATTTTAGATTAAAAAGCCCTTTTTATTGCATTTTTGAGCTGTTTACTGTTTAAAACATTCATTTTGACCTCAAAACTTAAGTTTGGAGGCAGTTAGAAGTCATTTTAAAAGAGATTTTTTTATTCAATTTTTCCGAAATTGAGGGGTGGGGGTTAACCTTTTCTCCCCACCCCCCACTTTTGAGTGGGGGGGTTAAACCCCCTTTCTCAGAATTTGAGGGGGGTTTACCAACCCCCCCCTCCCCCCGAAGTTATTATGGTTTAAAACTGTTTTGCTTTGGACACCGGGACCGGACCCCACCTGACCCCCCTCTAGATTTAAAAATTTCGTACCCCGGGTCGACCCCCCCCCCTAAAAAGCTAGGGAAGTCCGGACCCCCCTGGGACCCCTCTCCTAGAAGTCAAAATTCGATTTACACGGGTAATCACCCTCACCCCTCTCCCTAGCTTCCCCGACCGTTCTCACCTATGTATGTGGGTAGGTGTATAAATTTCTTGCGCAGGTTAATTTTAGGAGTACGCGATATATTTTTACCCCCTCCCTTGAAGCAACCTTTGCTTTCTTGTAGTTTTGAGTTGACGACGGGGGGTTTCTGTTCCTTATTGCGTGTTAAAGAAAATGCGGATAGGATTGTATGTAAAAATGAGATTGGGTGAAAGGAAGGCGGGACTTGTGCACGACTTCCCTTCCACTACACCTGACTTCCATCCAGAGCCATTCTCTACCGCTAAAGAAATTGATGTGCGCGCGACGCCGCGTTGAGGGATATAATAGTATAATCATATTTACCCAAGACGGAGCGAGGGGTTTACCCCCGAATATATCGCTATCCTGCTTCCCCGTTGTTGAAAATGTTCGTAACATTTTAACCATCATAATTCATAGTTAAAGTTTTTATATCACTAAAATAATTGAAGCAGGAAATAAATCACAAACTGTAAGCACAACAATCTGCATGCAAATATACTTTTTTAACGTGAACATTTTACCAATATCTGTATTATTCGTTTACCATTGTTTATTAAACAAAGGGATCAAACTCACGAAATGAAAAAAAAATATTTATGTACATTAATTATAATTTTCAATTCTTTTTTATATAAGTAACTAATTAAAAATAGAGCGTAATTCTTACATTCCATGGATTTTATGTTTATTCTTTCCTAATCAAATCATAATTTAGATTATTATTCGTTTATAATATTTTGTGCATAGAAAAACTTTGACTGTGTTAAATTGTGCGTTAAGGCATTTCCGCGGAACCGAATACGAAAACAATTGCACTCACACACTAGTCAGCAATTTGATAATAACAAAATTTCATGGAAATATGCAGTATATTTATATGTGCACTACGTACTAATATAAATAATGCAGTGTGTAAAGGTGTGTTTAACGTCGTCTGAAGGACAAAGGGGACAGCGAGGAAATGACCGCAGTCCGATTAATTTCTCGGGTTTCGCGCATTTTTCTCCTTCCTGAATTCTAATGAGGGAAGACAGAACAAACTTTTGCGAGGTGTGAAATATATTGAGCCTGTCCTCGAATTTACAAAAAGTATATAGAAAAATACGCTTGCATTGCATCGATTAAACACGGTTTTATACCGAGTGCAGTGCCCCGACATGTGTAATGAAAGACAATAATTTTACGATTTCAATTTCAGTTACATAATAAAAATAAACAACATTTTGATAACATTCTGCTTATATACAGACCTGTGAACTCCCCCCCCCCCCCTTCCCAGTGGTGTGTCCAGGGGCGGGGGGGGGGCCGCCCCCCCTTCCCAGTGGTGTGCCCAGGGGCGGGGGGGGCGCCCCCCCCCCTTCCCTGTGGTGTGCCCAGGGGGGGGGGGGGGGCCGCCCCCCCCCCGAAATCCGGTGAAGCCGCATTTTTTCGTAAAGGGAGACCCTCACATTTTTTTAATTTTAGGAGAGAAATTTTTTTTTCTTAAATGTTAATACAGAAACTTTCCTGATGCCTTCCAAAAGCATATTAATAGTCAAAAAACCAAATTTTCCCCGCTTCGCGGGTAGTTAAAATTGACAATTTATCTCAGTTTTTCAATTTCAAATAGATTTTGCCGCTCAATAGTTAAGGCATACATGTTAAATAAAACTACTATAAACACTATTAACCTTTTATTAACGTTTTAAACACATGTTTTAAATGGATAGGAATAAAAAAAACCTTAAATTTTGTTTTAATTATCATTTGGAATTAAAATTTCTAGTGTATTTTAGCGCCTTAAAATAAAAACTTTCTCCCCCGGGGGGCATTCTGCCCCCCGGACCTCCCTGACAAGGGGCTCTGCCCCTTGAACCCGCTGGGGAGCTCTCGCCCCCAGACCCTCCATTTCTGGGGGACTGCCGCCCCCCACACCCACCTCAGGGTTAGTATGTACCCCCCCCCCAGACCGCGCCCCCCCCCCAAATGAAATCCGGGGCACGCCACTGCCCCTTCCGGTGTTTTATTGGGGGAGGGGCAAACAAGGAAGAAAGAGAAAAAAGGACAACAAAGCGAAATTTAAGTAATAAAAGTCTAAAATGGCCTATATTCGTTGAAATAGGCTAAAAACTACAAAAATTTCATGGTGATGGCGTCATAATAGGTCAAAAATTGCGCCGTGATTTTTAGGTATATACTTTTTTCATTTTTGGGCGGGGGCAGAGGCACAGCCACTAGTATTCCGAGGGAGGGGGAACTTTTCCAGACCGTGCACAGGACTGTATTACCTACATAGATGAACACGGTCACCCGAGCTAGGGGCGGTCTTTACCCCGGGTAGATGATATTTCAAAATTTAGGAGGGGGGTCGAACCCCCTGGCTTTTTAGGGGGGGGGCAACCCGGGGTGCAAGATTTTGAAATTTAAAGGGCGGGGGTCAGGTAAGGTCCAATGTCCAAAGCAAAATACTTTTAAACCATTAAAGGTTTAATAATAGTTTTTTATAAGATAATACTACATTTTATTGAATAAAAAGCGATATTCTGGTATAAAAAAGGTGTAAAAACAAGAATTTGTTTTAAAAATTTACGTTTTTGGAAAAAAATTCAGTATACAAAAAGTACTCAAAATTTTCTAGCGGGAGGGGGGGCGGCAAATTTTAAATTCTAGAGGGGGTCAAGGGTAAAAAATTCGAAAATTTGGGGGAGGGGGGCCCTGGATTTTTTTCTGGGGGGGGGCAAAATTTCTAGGCTAGGGGGGTGGACCCATAGGTGGGCAGCCTCCAGGATGACCATAGGCGTAGCCAGGGGGGGTCTAGACTAGACCTCCCCTTTTGGGTCGGCAAAGGGAAAAAATTTGGGTTAGACCCCCTCTTTTGGGTCGCCAAGTATAAAAATTTGGAGGTATAGAAGGGCCATTTTTAAAAAATTTTCTATCGCTTCGCTAACTTTGTTTTGTGATCTTGGTATGACCACGCTGGACCCACCCATTCTTAATGTTTTAATTGGTCTCCAGTTCCAAATTTGTGTTACTTTGTTTTGTTCTCTTGATACGACCACGCTGGACCCCACCCTTTAGATTGTTATATAGTGGGATTAAAAATTTAAAGGTTAGGAGAAGTAATTTTAAAAACATTTTCTCGCACTTTGCATTGCTCAGTCAGTTGTAATTCAATTCAATGTACTCATTAAGGTATGAAATTGTTTGTAAAATTTTTTTTATTTGTTTTATGGATTTTTTTAATTGAATAATAAAAAAATAATGAAGAATGTGACATAAACAACACAATAAACACTGTGCGAAGCGCGGAAATTTTTTTAGCCCTTTTATAACGTTTAGGTTTTGGACCCCCCTGGATCCCCCCTCCTTTCGGAAATTTTGTTCAGTGTTGGACCCCCTTTCCAAAATCCTGGCTACGCCCATAGACCCGACCCCCCAAACTTGAAGGGGAGGGTTTCCCAAAAATTTTTTGGAGCATACTTCAAATTACTCCATTTTTAGGCCCCAAATTTTGGAGGGGGTGTCCGGGGTACTTCCAAATTTTAGGGGGGGGTGTAGGCTATAATCAGGATTTTTGGTGGGGGAGTATAACCCCCCCCCTGCCCACCTATGGATGGACGGTGGTGGACCCCACCCTACCCCCCCCTTGTTCATCTATGTGTATATAAAAAAAGCCAGAGGGGAAAATTGTCAATTATATAGTCAAAAGGGATGGGTTGCGAAACACCTAAACTGCGCCCCGGCGTTTAAAGTTGACTTTCTTCTTCTCTTTGCTGTTGTGGCACAGATTCTTGCTTCAATGGCTGCTAGGAAGTTGTTCCATTTAACCCTTAGATCCATGATCTTCATTAGGAGCGGCAGAACTGCGACAGATTTGTCAGCAAATAATAATGCAAGGACTTCCGTCACGCTTTTCTCCCAGCCATTTAACGACGACATCTGTGTAGATAATGCTGGCTGCAGGCATCCCGCGTGGAAAATTTTACAGACAAACTGCTACAAGTTCCTCTGTAACCCTCCTCCTTTATCCTGGCTTGGGACAAGCACTGTATAAACAGTGGCGGAGTTTTTAAAGTTGACCCTACCTCAGCCACCGCAGTCGAAATTTTTTGCGATCAATATGCAGACCTGTGCACGGTCTGAAAATGCCCCCCCCGTTTTATTGGAGGACTTTCCCCCCTCCCGTTTTATTGCCCTCCCCCTGCCAAAAAATAAAAAAAGTACCTTAAAATTATGACGCCATTTTTGACCTATGATAACGCCATCATCGCGAATTTTTTGCAGTTTTTAGCCTATTTCAATTTATTTTAAGCCATTTTAAACCTATTTTTACCTTATTTTCGCTTTTTTGTCTCTTTTTTCCCTTTTCCCTTCTTTTTTTCTCCTTTTTTTCTCTTTTTTTTTCTCCCCTGCTTGCCCCCCCGTTTTATTGCCCCCCGCCGTTTCAAAAAAATTGCCCCCCCCCGTTTTGGAATTGCCCCCTAATAAAACCCCGAGGGTGCACAGGTCTGAATATGTATTCTAAAAATAGCTTAAAACCTTCCCCTGCCAATTAACTTTAATTCAAATGAAAATATAAAAGGCTGCAGATACTCTCGTAGCCCAAATATGCATCCATCTCCATCTGCTTATATATGAAATGAATGTTGTTCTATACAGTTTATACATTACATTTTTGTTATTGTTTTAATTACCAAAGAATCACTTTTAGACATATTCCGGTTTATTTTGCGTGGTTGTGAACCCTTACAAAAAACTGCCAATCTATACAGAAAATATTATTGAACTTTACAAAGGGAAGAAACGTCACGAAATGCCGCCTCATGTGTTTGCCATAACCGATTCAGCTTACCGTAATATGCTTCAAGGTAATCACTTATTTTCAACTTTATTTTTTTGTACCTAACTGATAATTTAATTAAAAACATTATACGCAACACTACAGTATTGAGCATGGTGTTGGTGTGGCTATCACCTGGGGCAGAGGATTGGGGTTACCGTAGATTTTGGTAAGTGGGGAATATTTGGTAAGGTCTTGTTGATGGTAAATGTAACTTTACCAACCACTAGGTAAACACATCTCTATCCAAAATAATCGCGTCACCTACGATGCCCCCTAAATGCCACCGATGATACCACCTACGATGCCCTTGGGGATTATTCCTTCCTGTATCCTTTTCTAAAATTTCGGAAAGTGGTGGGGTAAGGTGCTAGATCTGAAAACGCCATAAACCGTTTTGAACTCGGGGACTATTTTTAACAAAACCGCACAAACATTTAAGCAAATAAAAACAATGATGAAATCTTTCTTTTTTTTACTTTTTAAAATTTTTTTTTGTTTTTTTAGTGTTTTTGTCTCAATAACGAAATTTATATCTTGTAAAATACATCATCATTATGACAAGTAATTAATTTTAAAAGCCGTTTTTTATATGTTTTTGAAGATAAAACACACTTTTAGATTTTAGAAGTTTTTGTTGAATTTTAAGCGATTTTCTAGAAGTTTTTTTTTTTGAAAAACACCCAAATTTGTTCACAGCATTTTTCCAAAAAAAAGAACACTTTATTTTAAAAAACTTATCCGACTAGGCTAAAAACCATTGTTTGTTACCACGTGAAAGAGCGAGTGTTAATGATTCAAAGGGTTAAAAAATAGTTTTAGAATAGCGAGTGTTCAAAAGGGTAAAAAATACCGATATTCCAAACACAGCGTAGGTGAACTTGTTTTCGAAAAAAAAAATCAAAATTTTTAAAATGTCATATTTTTCAAATTTTGGGATTAAAATAAGTAAAAAACAATTATTCCATTTTAATTTTTGGCGTAGATTTCATTATATGAGATATGGGGGTGTTTTTTTTGGAAAAAATCGGGTTTTTTTGTTCACTTACCTATAATAAAACAAAAAAAAATTTGGTTGCTTACGGCCGGCAACAATTTTTCGTGTACACCTTCCCCCTTATCCCCGTTCAAAAAAAAGGAAGCTGCCCTATATAACCAACACTAAAATTTTCGCCGCCTGATAGCTGTAAAATACCCTATTGTATAGAAAATTACAAAATTAAGTTGGGTTTTCATACACGGACAATAAATAGGTAGTGCAGTCGCAGTGTGATCGTGAACCTGCAATTTAGTGGGGTAAAATCTTAGAAACTCGTTTTTTATCAATGATATTGTGTTTTTTTATTTTATTTTTTGAGGGTGTGTTTTACCCATATAGTTTTATATTTTACCTATATTTGTGAGAACTTTCTATTGCCTAAATATTCGGTTAAACCTCAATATTAAGGAGGTGATTATGATTAGAAATTAGATATTGATTTTAACACATTTTCTTTAATTTCAAAAAAGTTTTAGGGTCATATATATATGATAATCTTTTCCTAAAATTTTGAAAAGGTGGTTAACCTCCACTTTAAAGAATTTTGAAAAAAGATGGAAAACTCCTTCCGATCCGTAAAACTCGGTGACCAAAACAACTTCCCAAAAAATTTGAGCTACCCCAACCCCGTGGTCGTGCGTGATCAGCCACACTCCCTTCAATTTTTTTAGGACGGGGGAGTCAAGTCATGCATGGGAGGGAAAACTGGTCAGGAGTGGGGGGAAGTTATAATCCGAGGAACGCATTTTACCCATATCATTTTTGTTTAAAGTGCATTTTATTTAAACTTTTTGGTCTTTTTATTGCTTAAAACACTTATTTTTACCTCAACACTTAAAGCACTTAGAAATCATTTTTAAAAGATTTTTTTCTTCATTTTTTCAAAATTGTGGTTTGCGTTAACCTTTTCTCTCTCCCCCCTCCCCCCACTTCTGAGTGGGGGGCTTAAGTTAAACTCCTTTTCTCAGATTTTGGGAGGGTTAACCATTCCCCCCCAACCTCCCCCATGCCCATGTGTAGGTCAACAAGAGTTTTGCAGAATAAATCCCTAAAAATTTATCTTCTTGGTTGCGATGCTAAAAATGCTTAAATTCTGGTTTTTTAGAGATCAGATTACCCCAAAAATTTAAAAAATTATATATATCTATAGCCTTCCCCTCTCAAAAATAAAAGAAATTAGCTGGTCGCTGCTTGACAGCGCCCAAAAATTTTTTAGTATTTTATAGTATATATAAATCCCCACCCCCCCTTCCCCCCCTCAAAAAATAAATCCGGAGGACACCCAGTCTACCTACCTATATATGTTGTCTCCTATGGATAATAATAATTGTATTAACATATTTATTATTATTAAGTTTGACGTTTATATGGTGCCGCCTAGTGGCGTACCCAGGCAGAGAGGCGGCAGGCTGCCGCTTACGAAGTTAGATGATATTTTTGTAAGGGGCAGGGGCACCCTTACGTGTTTTTTTTTGAATTTTGTGAAAAAAAATTTTTTTGAAAATTTTTATTTGAATTTAAGTTCTTAAACATTCTTGATGCGTTCCAAAAAAATAAAATACCCAAAAAAAACCAGACCGCCTCGCCTCACCCAGCGCCCCCACCCCTCCCCCGAAATTAAATCTTGGCTACGCTAATATTTAAATAATTGATGGCTAATTTAAAACATAATGAATTCACTTTTTTCTGTTTGATTGGCAATAAAAACGGTATGCAAAAAATTATCTTGCTGAATATGTCCCTTCTCGCCCATTGTTTACTAATTGTTCATACGTGTTTCGTTATGTAAGAATATGTTATTGCTTTCACTCAACAAAAAGATCGGTAGCGGAGTACACACACCGAATAACAGAACGTCTAGCTATAATGGCTAGTAGGCAGCTTAGCGGCACTTATCTGTAAACATTCTCTTCTTACAGTTAACAACACATAAGGGGGAACCAGGCAAATATTGCGCAGTCATTTTTGTTCTTTAACGTTTTTTCGTTTAGTAACTGATTGAACGGAAAACAATAGTGTTGTACTTGTTGTTTAGGCTTAAAAAAATTAGGTGTGAATTAAAACCTCGGTAGCTCCCGTACCGAGGGTTTGATTTCGGGGCAGTGGTTGCAGTCAAAGGTGAGCAGGAGCCAGGAGGGGATGTAGGGGGTTATACTCATGCATGGGCAAGTTGGTCCGGAGTGTGGGAAGAGTTACACCCGGAATTTGGGGGGGAAAGGTGGGGGGGGGTTAAATTTCGAGAATCGCATTTTACTTTTACCCATATCGTTTTTCGAATTTGAAGGAAAAATAGGTAAAAACGCTAATTTTAAGTCAAAAAGTCTTTTTTATTGCGTTTATTAGCTTTTTTGCTTAAAACGTTTATTTTAACCTTACGACTTAAATTTGGAGGCAATTAGAAGTCATTTAAAAAACTTTTTTTCTTCATTTTTCCAAAATTTTAGGGGTTAATCTTTTCTCTCACCCCCCGCACTTCTGAGTGGGGGAGGGGGGTTAATAAACCCCCATCTCAGAATTTGTGGAGAGATTAACCCCCCCGTACCCATGTATGGTGTATATATACCCCCCCCCCCGAAATCCGAGAGACTGCCCACCTATGGCTAAAACATTAACCCTTGAAGGAGATTTCGGGAAGTAGAATGCTCCCGAAAAAGAAAATTTTTAATTTAAGGCTAATAAGAAAACACTTCGTATCTTCCTCATAGATGAACACGGTCATCAAAGCTAGGGGGTGTTTACTTGGGGTAAATGACAATTCAAAATCTAGGGGGGTCGAAACCCCCCTAGCTTTCAAGGAGGGATCGACCCGGGGTGGAAGATTTTGAAACCTAGAGGGGGGTCAGATTCAGATGGGGTTCAATGTCCGAAGCAAAATACTTTTAAACCGTTAGAGGTTCAATAATAGTATTTTTATAAGATAATACTACATTCTATTGAATAAAAAACAATATTCTGGTATAAAAAGGAAAGGGTGTAAAAACATGAATTTGTGTTAAAAATTCAAGTTGTTGAAAGAAAATTTAGTATAAAAAAAGGACTTAAAATTTTCTCGAGAGGGGAGAGGGAAGGTTAGATTTAAAAACTAGAGGGGGGTCAGGGGTAAAAAATTCGAGAATTTGGAGGGAGTTGGTGGGCTGCATTTTTTTCTGCGGGGGAGGGGGAGCAAATTTCGAGGCTAGCGGATGTGGACCATAGATGAACAAGGGGGGTAGGTAGGGTGGGTTCCACTTTCACCCCCTAGCCTAGAAATTTTTGAGGACCCTCCTTGAAAAAATCCAGGGCCCCCCTCCCTCCAAATTTTCGAATTTTTTTACCCCTCCCTGACCCCGCTCTAGATTTTGAAATCTGACCCCCTCCCCTCCCGAGAAAAAATAAGTACCTTCCTTTTTTTTCCAAAAACGTGAATTTTTAACACAAATTCATGTTTTTGCACGAAACCCTCTTTTTACCTGGTTCAAAAGTATTTTGCTTCAGACATTGGACCCCACCTGACCCCCCTCGAGGTTTCAAAATCTTCCACCCCAGGTCAACCCACCCCCCTAGAAAGTGGGGTTTCGACCTTCCTTAGGAGCCCCCCACTTAGATATTGAAATGTCATTTACCCGGGGTAAACACCCCCTCCTAGCTTCGGTGACCGTTTTCATCTATGGGGTGGACCCCACCCTACCCCCCTGGTTATCTTCCTATTAATTTCAATACAAATAAGCTCAAAGAACGAAGCAAATTTTTTTAACAAGCAAATGGATATATCCAGCAAACCTATGCACAGTTTGAAAATAAAATACCCCCTCCTCCCGCTTTATTAGTGGTTGGTTTGGTTATCCCCCCTGTTTTATTGTCCCTTGCTCAAAAATGAAAAACGTATATACCAAAAAATACGCGCCCCATTTTTGATTTATTTTCGCGAATTTTTGGCAATTGTTATGGTTGAAGCCATTTTCAACCATTTTAGACCTATTTTTACTTAAATTTCGCTTTTTTGTCCTTTTTTTCTTTTTTTGTTTTTTTTTCTTTCGTTCCTGCTTGCCAACCCCCCCCCTCCCGTTTCAAACCCCCTCCTCATTTAAGAATTACTCTGCCCAATAAAACCCCGGAAGCAGTGCACAGGTCTAATATTGTATATATCTGTATGAAGCGTCATGGAATTTTTGAAAAGGTTTTGGTTTTTGCGTGCAGCCAACAAACCAGATGGACAATAAAAAGCGGGAGTGTGGCTGGGAGTGAGTCAGCAAGCGACGTGCGCGGATTTTTCGCTATTTTTCCTCGTTCAGCAGTTACACATTACATAAGCCTCCGTTTGTGTGTGCGAACGGCGATTGTGATCACACACATGGTTTGTTTGGGTTAGCGCTCAAAACACGCATGGCATTTTTCTCTCATCGGTTTTTAAGGGGAATGGGGATCATTTTTTAAACCTTCGTGTACCTATCAGATTTGGTAAGCAAGCGGAGTGGTTCTGAGGGGGAGAAAAGGTACCCATCCCCTCCGCCAAATGTAGAAAACTAAGGAAAAATGTCTTTTAAGTATATGCCACTAAGTTTTGAGGATAAAATAAGTGCTTTAAACAATAGAAAGCTCAAAAATGCGATAAAAAGGACTTTTGACCTAAATTAAGTGTTTTTTAATCTATTTAAGTGTTATTTAACTTCAAAATCGAAAAAAGAATATATATGGGTCAAGGGCGTAGCCAGGGGGGTTATTGGGGGTTGTAACCCCCAATTTAGGTAACAATTTAGGGGTCCTAAAAGAACAATTTTAAAAATGTTTCTCGCGCTTCGCTCCGCTCAAGGCTAGAGTGGGGTCCACCCCCCTAGCCTCGAAGTTTCGGAGGCCCCATAGAAAAAAATACAGGGGCCCCCCTCCCGCCAAATTTCCGAATTTGTTACCCCTGTCCCCCTCTGGAATTTGAAATCTGATCCCCCTTCTCCTCTCAAGACAATTTTAAGTACTTTTTTATATTAAATTTTCTTTCAAAAACGTGAATTTTTCAGACAAATAACACCCTTTTTATACCTAAATATCGCTTTTTATTCAATAAAATGTAGTACTATCCATAGGTGAGCACGGTCGGGTAAGCTAGGGGGGGTGGTTACCCGGGGTAAATCGAATTTTGAATTCTAGGAGGGGGGTCTTAGGGGGGTCCAAACCCCCCCTAGCTTTTTAGGGGGGGTCGACCCTGGGTGCGAAATTTTGAAATCTAGAGGGGGGTCAGGTGGGGTCCGGTGTCCAAAGCAAAACAGTTTTAAACCATAATAACTTTAATAATTGTTCTTTTTATAGGATAATACTACATTTTATTGAATAAAAAGCCATATTCATGTATAAAAAGGGTGTAAAAGCATGAATATGTGATGAAAATTCACGTTTTTGGAAGAAAATTTAGTATAAAAAAGGTACCTAAAATTTTCCCGAAGGGGGAGGGGAGGGGTCAGATTTCAAAATCTAGAGGGGGGTCAGCGGTAAAAAATTCGGAAATTTGGGGGGAGGTGGGCCCTAGATTTTCGTCTAGGGGGGTCCCAAAATTTCGAGGCTAGGGGGGGGGGGGGTGGACCCCAGTCTGCCCCCCCCTTTCTCACCTATGGTACTATCTTATAAAAAAACTATTTAAACATTTAATGGTTTAAAAATATTTTGTTTCGGAAATTGGACCACACCTGACCCCTTTCTAGGTTTCAAAATCTTCCACCCCGGATCGATTCCCATAGAAAGCTAGGGGGGTTTAACCCCCCCCGCTAGATTTTGAAATGTCATTTACCCGGGATAAACACCCCCCCTAGCATTTTGACCGTGTTCATCTATGGGCACAAGTCATATTTAAAGCGAAAATTGAGAAACAGGGAGCGAAAATTTTTTAGGCCTAAATAGGCTGTTATCATAGATGAGCAAGGGGGGTTTAGGGTGGGGTCCACCCTCCCTAGCCTCGAAATTTCGGCCCCCCCCCCCCTAGAAAAAAATCCAGGGGGGCCCTCCCCTCCCCCAAAATTTTTGAATTTTTTACCCCTGCCCTGACCCCCCTCTACATTTTGCAATTTGCCCCCCGCCCTCCCCTTTCGAGAAAATGTTAAGTACATTTTTTATACTAAATTTTCTTCCAAAAACGTAGATTTTTTACACAAATTCATGTTTTTACACCCTTTTTACACATGAATATCGCTTTTTATTCAATAAAAAGTTGTATTATCTTATAAAAAAACTATTATTAAACCTTTAATGGTTTAAAAGTGTTTTTCTTCGGAAATCGGACCCCACCTGACCCCCTCTAGGTTTCAAAATCTTCCACCCTGAGTCTACCTCCCCTAGAAAGCTAGGGGAGGTTCGACCCCCCTAGGACCCCCTTCCTAGATTTTGAAATGTTATTTACCCGGGGTAAACACCCCCCTCTGGCTTTTTGACCGTGTTCATCTATGGCTGTTATAGTATATAAAACTTAATATTAGACCTAAAAAATACTTAAATTACTGATTTAAAAAAAAGTTTGTTAAAAATGTGACCTCCCCCCTGCTCTGAATCTTACATGGGCACAGGAGGGTTGGGGGAACCGCCAAATTCTAAGATTGGGGTTTAACCTAACCTCAACCTCCCCCCCACTCAGAAGTAGAGTGGAAAAGTTAACCCCCACCTAGTTGTGGAAAAGTGAAGGAAAAAATCTCATTAAAATAAAATTACTTCTAACTGCTTCAAACTTAAGTTAAATAAAAAGCTCAAAAATCAAATAAAAATGGCTTTTGTCCTAAAATTAGCGTTTCTTACCTACCTATTTTCCTTTTAAAACCGAAAAACGATATGGGTAAAATGCACTCCAGAAAAAAATTTAGTATGGGTAAAATGCGTTTCTCGGATTTTTTTAACCCCCCTCCCCTAATTCCGGGTTTAACCACCCACCACACTCCGGACCAACTTGGCCATGTATGCCCTGAGCTTCCCCCCTTAAATTTGGAATATCTCACCCCGGGTCGACCCCCCTAAAAAGTCAGGGGGTTCCGGACCCCCACTAAAAAATTTTTGCCTTCCACCCGGGGCTGGACCTCCTTCCCTCCCCAGCGGACCTAATCAAAAACACCTATGCTATGGTACCACAGACCTGTGTACAGTCCGGAGGAACTGTCCCCCCGTTTTATTGCCCCCCCCCCTTTTTCCCAAAAATGAAAAAGAACGCTAAAATTATGGCGCCACTTTTTTACCTATTATGACCATAGGTGTTTTTGGTCAGGTCCGCTAGGGGGGGGTCCACCCCCAGCTGGAAGGCCATAATTTTTTAGGGAGGGAGGTCCAGGGGTGTCCACCTCCCTGACTTTTTAGGGGGGTCGACCCAGGGTGGGAGATTTCAAATTAAGGGGGAGTCAAGGGGGTCCGACTTTTACACAAAGTTTTTTTTAAATCATTAATTTAAGTGTTTTTAGGTATAATATTGAATTTTATATACCAAAACAGCTTATTTAAGCCTAAAAACAGTGTATTAAACACTGGTTTTTTTACTAAAAAGCCGTGTTTTTGACAGTAAATAAAAAAACTATACTTGTAAATTGGTC